>WBZZ01001394.1:185000-225632 GCA_019918135.1 Paulinella micropora
CATTTGTGATGAAATCTTACTTGGCACGGTATCGGTACTAGTCATGGTGATGCCTAGTTGCTATTATTAATACCGCAGTATGAATATCCTTAGGTGTTGGAACTAATAATTAATTAATAGTTACAGACCGGCCGTATCGGAGTAACGGTGTCGTTAGAGCCATTACTTATGATCCGGCCAGTCAAGTTACGCGGCGCACCTTGTTGGCGCCTTTTCTTATTAAAGTTGTAGTCTGCATCTCGAGTGTAGTAGCTATCATAGATTATTATGTTAATACTGAATAGTAGTCTAACAGGTTATCAAGCTTTGATTAGCAAACTCTGCGTCAGCTTTAATCAGTTGCACTTAGTCTGGAAGGAGAGCATATGTAGGTTCTAGTGGTCGTTAGAGCCCCCATCAACTTCAAAGCAGGTAAACTCCGAGTCATTCAATATTCAAGATTTTGAAGTGCTGTTTGCACAGAATTCAATGCTTTTATTGGGAATAGGTAGTCGGAGGTTTAGTTTTTCAGTGCATTAAAGGTATTGCTGTGTTCCAGAGTATGTTCTGAATTTTGGCAAACTAATTTTCGATCTATGTTTTCCTAGTTTTTTTTTTGTACCGTACTTCTCTGCAAAAACCCTTTGGCAGGATTACTCAACATAACATGTGAATTCATTTGTGCACTCGTGTGTAAAAATGAGTGCAGAGTGCATCATGCAAACAGCATTTTTCAGTCAGAAAAACACCATACTTGCTATTGCTGTTGACATTCAAGACAACAAAAAAAATTGATTTTTCTGTTTTGGTTGGAATTTCAGTTTTGGTTGGAATTTTGATTTTGGATGAAAATTTGAATTTTTCAAATTAACGGCTATATTCGTCCGCAAAATATCGTAAATTTTCGCGAAATGTTACCGTTAAATTTGAAAATTTGAATTTTTGTCACAAAAATGAAAAACTGTCACAAAAATGAAAATCTGACACAAAAATGAAAAACTAATTTTTGTTGTTGTCTTGAATGTCAACAGCAATATAACAAGTGATTTGGCCAAATGTGGGGTATCAATTTTTCCGAAATTGTCCTGCCTGTGATTTTTTAACTTTTTGATTCAGACATTCAAAATTGATTTTATTAAGCAAAAATAAGGTTGATCAAGCTCAATAACGTATTAAAAATGAGTTTCCAGTTGTATTAAAGCTTCCTGGTTTGACTGTGTGATAAGCCTTAAACATGTGTGATAAAGGATACTTAGTCACTTACTGATATCTTAACATCAGCTTTTCTCATCCGTTTCCTAGTTCAGTTTCAATCATGAATTTGATTACTAAATCAGCTTAATTTGATTATTACAAGCTGAATGTTAAATAATATTTGAAAAATAGTTAACCACTTTGACTTAAATTTATTTTGGTCTCAGGTTGGTGGAGCCCGGCCTCCCCCCGGCCCCCCCCCCCCCCCACACACACACGACCGGATATAATGCAAGCTAACATGCAAGCTTAGTCTAAAGGTTTTGAAAATTGATGGGAGTAGCATGAAAATGAAATATTTTAATGTATTTTAACTATTTTAAACAAAAAAGTTTTTTAAAAAATTGAATTTCTAGCCGTTACAACTGTTTTTCGACCGTTAGCTATATTTTGGCTAAATTGTGGTTTTGGCTTGCCTGAGCTTGGTTTTTCTTAGTTTTTATGTTGTTTTACATCAAAACCAACGTAATTATATTTAATTTATTAAATTCTAATGATATTACTTCAAATTCAAATTCAAATTCAAATGTGACTAGAAATTTTCAAGTTTGTTACTGGTGGCAGCCATTCACTTATAGTCGTTATACATACTCACCGACTACTTGAACTATGCAAGGAACTATATTAATAAGAGTTTGTTTAGCATATTTACAATGTTTTTGAAGCATAAAATCGGTGCGGAAGCTTAGACTTCAAGTTGAGTGACTGTGTTTTACACTAGTCACTGTGACACTCAGCATACTTGCCACTCACTTGTAATCGTTATACATACTCACTGCCTACTTGAAGTATGCATGAAATTATATTAACACAAGTTTGTTCAGCATATTTACAATGTTTTTGAAGCATAAAACCGGTGCGGAAGCTTAGACTTCAGAGTGAGTGACAGTGTTTTACACTAGTCACTGTGACACTCAGCATACTTGCCACTCACTCGTAATCGTTATACATACTCACTGCCTACTTGAAGTATACATGAAATATATTAATAAAACTATATATTCAAATAATGTTAATAAAATTCAAATTCAAATTAGACTTGAAATGTTTTAAGTTAAAATCAGTTTATTACTTTATCTGTACACTCGTCTACGTTCTTGTCGAGGCCTGCCTCGGCGCTGGCGCTTGTTGAGGAAATGCTCTAGGAGCGTCTGGAGGTAGGCCTAGCTCTGGAGGCCACCAGTCAAACGATCTACTTCCTCTGGTATGAAGCAGTAGCTGTTGTGGGGTAAGAAGTTTTCGATCAACCTGGAATCGGAAATCAAATGATGGTTGATCTCGGAAGGTTTTGATTTTCACAAGACCTGGGGTAGTTGTGGTTTCAAAGTGGTGATATTTCTTCAGATCATGAATACCTTTCACTTTATGACGGTATTTCTCATCTTGACAAATTGGAGTTTGGAAATACAATGCCTTGGAGTTGCTGAGTTTTGATTCAATCAATCTCGCCAAGTCTTTGGCAGTTTCCCAAATCCAGTCGTCATGAAATGCAGAATATGCAACCATTTGAGCGATTTTTCCCGCATGGGAATCGCAAAGGCTTTTTCCGTGATTAGATGCCCAGAAATTCCAAGCAAAGTATTCCAGCCAAGGATGCTTAGTCCTAACAAGACTAGCCTCTGCCAGCGAATATCTTTGTTTGTAATGTTTCCTGCCACCATCGGACCATTTTATTACTTTAGTATACCCACGTGGCTTAATTACACGTTCCATAATATCATGCAACCATTGCCGGTAAAAGAAGTAGTCGTTCTTTCCTTCTTCATCTTTATGAGGTAGTGTGTCAACGTATTCTTTTTTTATACCACCAAGTCCGTCACCAGACAAAAGAACAGCTATGTGATCGTTTATATCTTCTGTTTTCCCACCCCCCATACTCATGCGTGAAAAATCAGCAACCATGACAACCGTTTGAGTGTCATTTTTAACTATCTCTAAGTCATCGTCAAAAAATTTTGCGTTTTCTTTTGCCTTAAAATGATGATCCGAATTTTGAATTATCTTTTCGACTTTTTCTTTTTCTTTCCTCTCTTCAGCACTCAGCTCTCTCACTCCATCGAGTTGTTGAAGTTCCGCTAATCTAGCAGTTTGGTTTTATAGTCTCTGCATTGAAAGCAGTGTGCCCAAACCTTGGTTACCCTGTCTACTATCCAATGTTGATTATGTAAACGAGTCCACTCGGGACGAAGGGGTGGGTGAATCAATTGTGCAACCTTGGAATGAGGGCGGAGTAAGAATTGTCCAATTTGGCGCGCCCAAAAAGCACGGAGATCGGCGATAGTCATTCTGGCCCGCAGCTGACTTGGGTTGCGGCAGGCCGGTACCCTATTATTATCAAATGTAAAAAATAAACTAGAGTCCGAACGAAGAGTTGAAGCTGCAACGTCATGCCATGTTTGTTAACAAGTTAAGGAAAAAAAATTAAACATGGCATGAAATTGTAGCTAAAAATTGTTGGGTCAGTCAGCCACGTACAAGGCTTTCTCTTGACCCGGGGGGGGGGGGGGGGCAGCACTGAAGATTGCATGACAAGGACTCAGCCGCTAACCTCTGCACCAAAGACCCCCATCGCAGTTGAAACTCGAACAACGCTGCCTTCGTTTGCTCTTCCTGCTTCAAAATCGCTAAATTTTTCTGCAGCCGCTTGGGTTGTTGCTCGATGTTGGGACTCACGTGAAAACTGACAGGGGGACGGGAGCTGGATCTGGAGAGCTTGACGCTTGCACCGCGATTGCACACATGTTGATAGCTGGCCTTCCTGACGTGGTAGGTAGGGGGATTGCAGTTGTTGCACTTGTAGACATCCGCATCCCCTGCTTCGAAGGCAATCTCCAACTGCGCCTGCGATCTCTTCAGCTTGCGCTTCTGCTGATGATCGTAGCCCTCCCCACTCCTGATGGCGTGAGCAATAGCCTGCAAGAAAACAATAATAATAATAATAATAATAATAATAATAATAATAATAATAAAATAATAATAATAATAATAATAATAATAATAATAATAATAATAATAATAATAATAATAATAATAATAATAATAATAATAATAATAATAATAATAATAATAATAATAATAATAATAATAATAATAATAATAGTGCTTCTCTGTCAATGGCTGATGCAAATCTGCACATGCGCCTAATAATAATAATAATAATAATAATAATAATAATAATAATAATAATAATAATAATAATAATAATAATAATAATAATAATAATAATAATAATAATAATAATAATAATAATAATAATAATAATAATAATAATAATAATAATAATAATAATAATAATAATAATAATAATAATATAATAATAATAATAATAATAATAATAATAATAATAATAATAATAATAATAATAATAATAATAATAATAATAATAATAATAATAATAATAATAATAATAATAATAATAATAATAATAATAATAATAATAATAATAATAATAATAATAATAATAATAATAATAATAATAATAATAATAATAATAATAATAATAATAATAATAATAATAATAATAATAATAATAATAATAATAATAATAATAATAATAGTGCTTCTCTGTCAATGGCTGATGCATTTCTGCACATGCGCCTCCATCGTCTCACCCGTGAGGGGAGTACGAAGAATTGACGATAAGCTCTAATGACACCCCCGCAAGGGCAGTTCCAACACTTCCAGACGGGCCGTTATGTTCAATGAAAATACTGGTCCAGAAATAGACCGGTATGTTCAATGAAAATACTGGTGGCACCGACGGAAATCGAACTGGCGACAGGGCCCAGATGGTAGAACTTGATCACTGGGCTATCACGGTGTCCATAATAATAATAATAATAATAATAATAATAATAATAATAATAATAATAATAATAATAATAATAATAATAATAATAATAATAATAATAATAATAATAATAATAATAATAATAATAATAATAATAATAATAATAATAATAATAATAATAATAATAATAATAATAATAATAATAATAATAATAATAATAATAATAATAATAATAATAACAATTATGTATGTATGTTGAGAAGAGAAAGAGAGAGCAAGAGAACGGGGGGGGGGGGGGGAAGAAGAAGAAGAAGAAGAAGAAGAAGAAGAAGAAGAAGAAGAAGAAGAAGAAGAAGGGAAAGGAGGAAGTACAGGTAAGATTTGTTTGTAGTAAACTGCAAAAGTGGCGTACTCGTCGTACACCTTGGAGACCGTGACTCGCTCCACGTAACTCGTGCCAGACCGAATGTGTTTATCATGAGAATTCCTAATTCTAACGCTATAGGATCATGGTCGGTAGGTGTGTTTGCAAAAGACATGCCTATGAATGAATTCAAAACCCGCCCCCCCTCCTTCAAACCAAGCCATTTCTCTGAAATGCTACCTAACTCAAACAACTGCTGCACCTCTCCTAGCAAAGCGCGCACATGAGGTGGAACTGTGTGAGGGGTGACGTTAGGTAAGCCTTGAATATCCTCTACTATTCTGCATACCACAGCAAAACCCCACTTTGCAAGCTCACTTATGCATGATTCCTTACCCTCCTCCCCAAAAAGCTGGCCTGCCTCACTACCTAACGATGCTATGAGTGTGTCAATGACAGAGATGGTGGATAATGGATCATGTGGAGACCTAACTCTATCTTTTTCTGCCTCCTCAAAAGATATATGTAAGCCCTTCTGCACATCACCCCGAATGCTCTGCACAACAAAACAATGTGATTTGGACTCATGCCGTGGTGGTGCTTGGGAAGACTGGGCCTGGGGGTGTGGAGAGGGGGCCGAAGAAGGCTGGACAGAAGACGGCAATATGGATGCAACGGCTGCCGTTGGTTCCACGAAGCCCAGAGCTGCCCTTGCCTAAAGATGCAACACAAATTCAAAAGAAATTACTGCAAACCGAAGCAAAACGTGGCAAGAATGAAAACAATACAATACAATTTACCTTGTCCTCGAACCTTTTTTTGTCGGCACGGCGTTCCTCCACAGTATGGAGTCGCCTTTTCGACATGTCAGTCTAACAGGAAGGAAGCAAGGGGGAAAAAAATAAATAAAGCCAGTGAACTGCTGCCGTTCGGCAAACACGAAAGCAATATAAAACAAGAGAATATGTTGAAGAAAAACAAAGCAAAAGGACAAACAGCTACAAACTGTATGTGGGAGACATTATGTCCCCAAACGGATGGGTCACAAAAAAGGGTTGGTGCAAAAAATATGGTCCGGACGCCAAACTCAACGAAAATTTGGTACGCAATTTACGGTCAAGTGAAATTCGGCATTAGTCCTTGCAACCGAAGTTGCAACCGTTTTTGGGTTGCGCCCAAAAACGGTTGCAACTTCGGTTGCAACACAGTGAACCATTGTGTTTTTACCCACGCTTTTTGAACCAAACCTTGGGGTTGGCAAACACAACAAGAACTCGAGAGTAGAAGGCAAGTATGTCTGATACTACTAGTACCACTGACAGTGTTCCTGTGCAACCTGCCAATGCTTGGGCATCAGGTCGCTCTTGCAAACTGTTTTCATTGAAACTTATTCACTTTTTGTTTTCTTGTCTTGAGGTCCGGCGTTGGTAGACCCTGCGATGGAGTCAATTTCAAACGTTCCAAACGCTATTTTCGCCCGGCCTATACAGAGCGCCAACGTGGCAGTTGTAGCCAACATCGCCAGCGAGGTCCTTCAGCCTGGTCTTGTCCGTGATGAATTCATCGTGCAGTGGGTGGGTTGGCCTGCCGACTTGCGAATCACCATCGATCGCGATGCGGATGATAATGCTTGCAAAGCAAGTATAGCCAAAGTTGTTTCTATTGTCGCCAACCTTGTTCAAGAACGTTTGTGTTTTTTTACCTTGGAAGCTGGTCCTTACAACCTTGCCGGTCCAACCGTCGTCAAGGTTGTCTTTGTTTCCTAGTCAGACTCACTTTTCTATCATTATTCTTGTGGTTAGTTCGGCGTGACACACCCCGGAGACGTGGCAAGGTTTCGTCCTGGGCGCGAGGTGGAGGGTGGAACTATTAAACGCAGTTGGAACTTCGCAAACGAGCAAGGTTGCGAGCTCATTGAGGGGCAGGCCGACGGAAACAGAATGTTTTTTTTGCTGGAGGCCTACTTGAACGGTTCCAAAATCGTGCCAGGCACTTTTGTGTGGTTCATCACTGCTGCCATTCGGAATTCCAGCAATCGTGAAGTGCTGAAGAACCCTGATACTACTTTATGGCTGGCTAGGGTTCTGCGTATTCTAAAGAAAGTAACCATTTTGAATGGCGTTGCGCGTTCTTATATTCATTTCGTACTTTCGTACCGGTCCGAAAATGGGAACATCAGAGTGATTGCGTCTGTTTCAGGGTGGATACACAACGTTGTCGTGCCAGCCTTTCAAGCCCGGTTGGAGCAGGACCCAGCTGCTGTGCGTCCTTGGACTTTGGAGTCTTCTGAATGTAAGGATGCTTGCGTATCAGTTGTTGCTAAGGTTATGAAGCGTTCCGAGGAACACACAGAGACCCAAAAGTCACCTACTTCCCCTCAAGTCTCCGTGCCTGTAGCAAGTTCGAGCTCTTCCGCAGCCGCTGACAGCCATGCCATGCAAGAGCTTGTCAAGTTGAAAGCAGAAAACCAAGTTTTGCGTGATAAAATCACGAAGCTGGAGCGGGTGACAAGGAGGCACAGCGCATTGTAAAAGACACCTTGCAGCATTTTGACGACGAGCGTGCAGCGAAGCTGCGAGCAGAAAGAGAGCTGAAGAATGCCAGTGACGCTCTTCAAACTGCAGCAGATGCTCGGCAGGATCTTGAGAAGCATGTGAGCTCCTTGCAGGACCAAGTGGCAGAGTGGAAGAAAAAAACCTACAACACCGAAAGGGTAACTCTTTGCTTCAGATACAATATTTTTTCTTCCTTTTTTTTTTGCTTTGCAGACAAAGAAGCGACTTGATACTGTGCATGCTTCGCTGAAGCAAGTACTTCATTCCTGTTTTGCTTGCACTTAACTTACACATTGTGTTTTGTTTAGAAATATGAAGCCTTGGCGGCACAGAATGAAGAGGCGGTTGAGACCGGCACCCGCGCAGAGGAAGCCTTGACCGCTGCAGAGGAGAAAGTGACCGAGCACGAGGAGAAGCTGATAGAGACGAAGGGATTGCTGGAAAAGGAGCAGGCAAAGACGGAAGACTCGAACCTGAAAATTGCTGCGTTGCAGACTCAAGTTACCACTCTGCAATCGAGTCTTCGAGAAGCCACCGCTCAACGGGACGAATACAAAGGTCATGAGCTAGCAATCAACCAAACGGGACGAACACATGGTTGTTTTGGTAGCTGTCGCGAAAGGGGCGAGGATATGATGCTCAGCGCTACATCTAGCAGCCATGTTTCAGGCAAGTCGCGGTCGCGCTCAGTGTCTCTTTCTCCTGTGAAAGCAAAGAAGCACAAAAGAAGCAAGCGGGTCGATCGTGATCGTTACGCTTCATCTGATTCAGAATCAGAATGTAGCAAAAAATCAACGCCTTCTGCTAAGCGCTACCGTCGTCATGGACACTGCCACCACTCTTGATTTTTTCATTGGCACGAAAATGAAGCTAAGCATTATTGCTTTTACTAGTATTATTTCTTAATATAATACAAAGAATTTCAAATTTTTTCTCTTTTTATTGATAATTCAATGTCTGACCTTTAGCCTGTCAAATGATTAATATCAATATTCGTAACTCCTGCCACCACTGACCAACGCTTATGACTGAGTGCATGACTGTAATGTCTAAGCTTCCGCACCGGTTTTACGCTTCAAAAACATTATAAATGTGCTGAAAAAGCTAGTATTAATATTATTCCATACATACTTCAAGTAGGCAGTGAGTATGTATAACTATTACAAGTGAGTGGCAAGTATGCTGAGTGTCACAGTGAGGCTAGTGTAAAACACTGTCACTCACTCTGAAATCTAAGCTTCCGCACCGGTTTTATGCTTCAAAAACATTATAAATATGCTAAACAAACTAGTATTAATATAATTTCATGCATAATTCAAGTAGGCAGTGAGTATGTATGACGATTACGAGTGAGTGGCAAGTGTGTCACAGTGACTAGTGTAAAACACTGTCACTCACTCTGAAGTCTAAGCTTCCGCGGCGGTTTTATGCTTCAAAAACATTGTAAATATGCTGAACAAACTTGTGTTAATATAATTTCATGCATACTTCAAGTAGGCAGTGAGTATGTATAACGATTACAAGTGAGTGGCAAGTATGCTGAGTGTCACAGTGACTAGTGTAAAACACAGTCACTCAACTTGAAGTCTAAGCTTCCGCACCGATTTTATGCTTCAAAAACATTGTAAATATGCTAAACAAACTCTTATTAATATAGTTCCTTGCATAGTTCAAGTAGTCGGTGAGTATGTATAACGACTATAAGTGAATGGCTGCCACCAGTAACAAACTTGAAAATTTCTAGTCACATTTGAATTTGAATTTGAATTTGAAGTAATATCATTAGAATTTAATAAATTAAATATAATTACGTTGGTTTTGATGTAAAACAACATAAAAACTAAGAAAAACCAAGCTCAGGCAAGCCAAAACCACAATTTAGCCAAAATATAGCTAACGGTCGAAAAACAGTTGTAACGGCTAGAAATTCAATTTTTTAAAAAAACTTTTTTTGTTTAAAATATTTAAAATACATTAAAATATTTCATTTTCATGCTACTCCCATCAATTTTCAAAACCTTTAGGCTTGCATGTTAGCTTGCATTATATCCGGTCACACCCCCGCCCCTCCCGGTCAGGGTTAGAAATCATGGTTCACCTGCTGCCGCTTATGGTAGTGGAACTGGAAAGTTTTGGATTGAAGGTAATCTGCAATCCAAAACTTCCCGAGCCAAAAACTTATGCAGTAATTCAATGATTATGCCGGCATAATGACACTAGTTCCCTGGAAAGGTGGGGGGGGGGGAGGGAGATCATGTCAAGTAGGTGAGGTAGAGAGAGATAGAGAGAGAGAGAGAACAGAGAGAGAAGAGAGAGAGAGAGAGAAAGAGAACAGAGAAAGAAGAGAGAAGAGAGAGAGAAAGAGAACAGAGAGAGAAGAGAGAAGTGGAGAGAGGAAGGGTAATGTAGACAGCTTGGAGAGGTAGAGAGAGGTAGGAGAGTACTGTCTCCCTGTTTGCCTTTTAGAGTACCGTCTCCCTGTCTCTCTCTCTCTCTCTCTCTCTCTCTCTCTCTCTCTCTCTCTCTCTTTCCCTCTCTGTTTGCCTTTTAGAGTACTGTCTCCCCTGCCCCTGTCTGGTTTGTCCGTTTGTGTCTGTCTTTGTGTACTGTCGTTTTGTCTTTCTTTTCTGTTTGATCCTTTTTTCTTTGTTGTTTTCTTTTTCTGTCATCTGTTTTTCTTTTTTTAGTTTCTTTCTCTTTCTTTCCTCTCTCTTATACTTCTTGCTGAGGAACTTCGCTGTTGAACTTTGGTTCCAGTTTTCCTTTAGGACCTTATGTATGTATTTATGTATGTATGTATGTATGTATGTATGTGTGTATGCATGTATGTATGTATGCGTGTATGTTCTGTATGTTATGTATGCGTAGTGTCAGCTGCTGCTTGCTGCCAGCGCCGCCCTGCTGCTGCTGCTGCTGTATGTATGTATGTACTGCTGTTCCTTAGGCCAGATCACATGATTATAGTTTGTATTTACGTCTTTCTTATTTTTTTCTTCCATTAAAAAATCTTGCTTACTGTAGTTAAAAAAACTAAACAAACAAAAACAAACTAACAAAAACAAAACAAACAGAAATTTATTTGAAATACCAGTACTAAAATTTGAAAAGTAGAAATCGAGATTGAAGTGATTAAAGAAACCAAAGGAAAAATACGTGAGCAGGAGGGTAAGATAAAACATAAACATACAGAAGAAAAACAGTATGAGAAGATAATTACCCTTTTTCTAGGGTCATTTTCAAGAAAATACACTCTAGAAAAAAGGTCTTTGAGTCCAAATCACCATTTTTAAACAACTAACGAAATCAAAGAGAAATCAAAGAGAAAACAAAAAGGAAGCGAAAAGGAAGAAGAAATTACCTTAGCAGTCGTCGCCACCGCCATACACCTTCATTAAACAAACCTACCATCACACATACTGTATGAGGTAGGGTTTTTAAAGTCTCCCACGACTGTATGTTTTTTTTTTGGTATTTTAGATATTTCAGATATTGCCCGCAAAGGGGGCTAGATATTGTTGATATTGCCCGCAAAGGGGACTAGATATTGCCCGCAAAGGGGACTAGATATTGTTGATATTGCCCGCAAAGGGGACTGTATATAAAATCAGTTATTTTGCGACCTCACCGATAAACTCTGTTCATATTTGAACTACCCTCATTTAAGTCATTTATTTGTTTTACCATTAAACAAGCTTTCGTAAAAGTAGCACCCTTCTCAACGAGTGCTTCAATTTTTTCAATCTCTTCGTTTTCAATCAATCCTTTATTCTGTTTCTTCCAATGCTTCATCAATCTTCTTTCACCTTCAATAATTCTCATTCTCTTCTTTCTTCTTCTATCTTCAATCAGGTCTTCTTCAATCTCGTCTTGGTCTTTCTTCTTCTTAATCAAAATTTCGTCAATCGCTCCAAGTCGTTCTATCTTCTTCTCCAATTCCTTCTTCATCTTCTCAATGAGGTCTTCATCTTTCTCAATCTCCTTCATCGCTTTCATCTTCATTTCAGTCAGTTTCTTCATTGAATATCCTTCTTCAAATTGTTCAATCCATTCTTCCTTACCTTTTACGAAATCTGGTATAAGGTTAATAGACATAATATGAGGGTTTATTGTTTTTCGTATGAGGTCCCACAGACAAAAAGACAAAAAAGACAAAAAGACAAAATTCGTCTTTTCGTCGCAGAAAAATAAAAAAACGCCAATTTTGCCCGCAATTTACGATAAAATTATTGCGATGACCATTTCGGCCCGAATGTTCCCTAAATAAAAAAAGGAAATTACTAAAAAACTGACAACCTAAACCAAAATCAACCTCGTGTTCTCGTCACTCTTTCAGAATTCGGCAACTCAAGAAGTGGCGATGGACGATTTAGCAGATATTTTTGCGGTCGCCCAAATTGACAACCCAACCCAAGCCAACCCAGCTCCTGCCGACCCCGCCCCCGTCCAAATGATCTTTGACCTCAACTTTTAGACCTGAACCTTGCAGATGCCGCAGAGGTCTATCCCTGATGCTGGTCATATGTTAGTCTAAAATAGGGGGATTGGTCTAAAACAGCGGGATTTTCTTTTTGTGGTTGAACTATGGCCATGCCAGCTTTGGACAGAAAGAAATTGTTTGACGAGTGTTAATGTGAGTACTAATGTGTGTGTGTGTGTGTGTGTGTGTGGTGCGTGGTGTGAGCACTCTGCCTGTGTGTGTCTGTGTGTCATGTGTGTGACATGAAGTGTCGACGTCTGTGTGTGTGCACCTTAAGCTTACCAAGACGTGCACGTGAGTGTGTACCATGTGTGGATGTGTGTCTAGGTGTGTGCGTGTGTGCGTGTAGGTGTACTGTGGTGTGTGTGTGTGTGTGTGTGTGTGGGTGGTGAGTGGGTGGGTGGGTGGTCAGTAGTTAATAACCCAAGAGTAGTCATTTTTTTTTCTCGCTCCGCTCGTCAAAAAAACGACTACTTTAGGTTGTAAACAACAGTCCATCAACCACTAACCCTACTTTCAGGTTGCTTCATCCAGGTTGCTTCATCTAGGTTGCTAGATCTATGTTGCGTAGAGCGCCGAAGGCGCGTGGGGCCGAAGGCCCCACAACCACAACAGAGCAACCATCAAACAACATTTCATCAACCACTATCCATTACACTAGGTCTTTAATTCTAAAGACCAAGGTTGCCAATTCCAGCAACCTCAGCCTGACCCCGCCCCTGTCCAGCCTGACACCGCCCCCGTCCAGCCTGACCACGCCCCCGTCCAGCCTGACCACGCCCCCGTCCAGCCTGACCCCGCCCCGTCCAGCCCGTCCCCGCTGACCCCGCCCCGTCCAGCCCGTCCCCGCTGACCCCGCCCCTGACCCACTTGAAGATGACATTCCAGTGGGGTGGAGAAAATTTGAAGATGTTCCGGATTTAATCGTTCCAGAGCTGATGTTAAGTTTGTTGGGGTTCCAAGAGAATTTCTTCAAGCCGACAAGAAGGTGAGAATATGGGGTAGGAAGCCAGTTAATATGGAAGATGAGGAAGATTACTTTCTTGCTAGTATTGAAAGAAATATGTTGATAGAGAGACCAAAACACGAGTTTCATTTTCTCGTCTCTGTCCGCAATCCTGATGAGTTAATTATTTTTAATTCAATCACCGCGATCAACCGAGTGTTGAAAGCTCGCACGAACCAAATTAACTGGATCCTCCCGATCAGTCGTTTTATTTAATTAAATCAAAATTTACAAATCTAGTATTACTTTTGCTTTCCTTACTCTTTTGCTTCTTCTTATATTACCTTCATCAACATCTTCTCTTTTTAATAATTCTTTCGTTTTCTTTTCTTTCGTTAAATCTTTGACTTGCTCATTAATTTGTTTTTCTTCATCAACCTCACGGTCAAATTTAGTCTTTAATAATTCACGATGACTTACTAGCTCGTCCGAATTGAATATTAATTTGAAGCCCTTTCTTCCAACGACGGTGTAAATCTGCTTACTGTATTGACGGCCCCCTTTGGAAAATAAATTTCTCTTTAACTCACGGCGGACTTTATCACCCTTTTCAAATTCGTCAATCAACCCATCTTCGTCAATCAACCCATCCCGATCAATGAGTTGTTTATTTTTATGTACTCCCTTAAATACATCTATCGGCTTAGCTTGAATTGTTCTATGATGTCGCATATTATAAGCATCCACCATATCATAAATATAAGTAAGCCAATCAAAGTTTCCATTAGTTTCAAATAGTATGTCAAGCCACCTTCTTATAGTCCGTATAACTCTATCAACCATAGCAAGAGCCCTGTGGTCGCCAACTTCAACCGTCCGATGCTCAATATTATTCTCTCTGAAATAATCCTTCACCGCTCCTTTGTATTCACTCCCGCGCTGTCGGTAGTAATGGAGGCTGGTGTATATGGTATTGATTTCAAAGCTAAATAAACTTCTTTCGCCGTTTTATTTTTAAGTGGTTTAATAATTAAAAATCGGCTGTGAGTGTCAATCCAAAACAACATCCAAGCATAGCCTTTATTACCTTTCTTGTCTTTTAGTTTCGACATATCCGCTAAATCCACAAATACTTGTTTTAGTGGTTTGTCAGACCATATCGTATTCCATTTATCAGTCGGTAATCTTTTTTGGTAATGTATTTCAAGTGCTTGTTGTTCCTTTCTTTCATCCTCAACTTCACCTCCAGTTTCAGTATTTTGTGTATTTCCTGTATGTTTGTAATCCATCCGTCCCATATGATTAATAATATAATTTGTTCAATAATTGTTCAAACAGCGGGTCAGTGTATTCAGATTTTCCACAACTTTCTCCAAATGTTTCATAGTCAAGGTAGTTAATAAAAGCATTATCAACGACTGGGTCAAATTTTGGGTATTGGCATAAAGTACATCTCCTCGCCATATTATTATGAATACAGTATTGAATAAATTTAAAGTCTTTTCGTTTTCGGATATTAACCCTACACGGTAGGCATATACGGTAAGTTCGTCGTCCATCATTAAATAATGACATTGGCTTTTCACGGCGACAATATCCGCATTTCTTAGTAGAAGACATCGCACCTCCAAGTTTTGGTGAAGCTTTTTCAAAAGGTTCTAATACTTTATCACACTTAATGCTTTATCTTATATCTTACTCTTTCTTCTTTTTCTAGTTCAAAACAATAATAAGAACAAAACTCATACATATAAAACCAATCAAAACTATTGTCAATTGCTGTAATTTGTCTGTTCGCTAAACATAGAGTTAATCCACACACATAGCAACTATTGAAGTCTTAATCACGATGATTATATAGATACTCCATAATATATATTCTGACATCCAACGGTAAATTTTTTATCTGGTCCATTATATACAATGTCAGATTTTCCTTATCACATAATAACACCAGAAGAAAGAGACGAAGCATTCACAAAACTTCAAGAACTCAAACTGGGTAAATTAACAAATTCAACAGTTGGAAATAAAGCAAGTAATTTTTATTTTCAAAAATACAGACTAAAAACAAAATTAGGAAAATTGAATGCTATAGATTATTGGAAAGATAAAAAAACAAAGTAAAAGAAAAAGACAAAAGCCTTAATAGAAAAAACCCATCAACTATTGGAACAGTTGGCGGATTAAGAAGTGTAGTACGAATGGGAGGAGTTGAAGCTTGTCAGTTTAAACCAGCAGTAGCAGTTTATATTTATCAGAAATTTAAGCCAAAAAATATGAGACTTCTCAGCAGGGTGGGGAGATAGAGCGGTGGCGGCGATATCGCAAAATATACCATATATCGGCATTTATAGCAACAAGTCGCTTAAAACCCCATATAAATATATGCTCAACCACTTTGGCGGAAATCTAAAAATGATTTTTAAACGGAGCGAGGACATATCATTCCCAACGGGCTATGACTTGGTTTTTACTTCTCCTCCTTATTACAATACAGAGAAATACCCACATATGAAAATACACGACACAATTGAAGAATTTAGAGATAAGTATTGGATACCAACAATAATTAAGGCCTACCAAAATTTAGAAAAAGGCGGACACATAGTTTTGAATATGCCAGACTATATGTATAAAATGACTAAGCCAATATTAGGAAAGGCTAGAAAAATTAAAATGCCGATACAAAATAGATTTTCGTGGAAAGATAATACACCCCGCTATGAATACATTTATTATTGGAAAAAGAACTAAAACTTTAAAAACATCTTTGAAACATCGCTACTTTCTTTTTTTGGTTTCTCTGGTTGTTGATTATAAACATTAACATTGACGGGTGTTCTACCTCGTCTGCTCTTAATTGGTTTTTCTATTTCTACATCGCTTTCGCTTTCGCTGTCCTCGCTTTCTTCTTCCACTTTCTTTTTTACCACTTTCTTCGCCTTCTTCTGCTTAGTCTTTAGTTTCATACCCGCAACCCGTCGGGCGACAATATCAACGAAGTCCTGTTCAATCGTCTCCTTATCAGAACTGCTTTCCTCAATCGGCTCACCATCCGTCCCGTCAATCATATCCTTAGCCAACTGCTTCTTAGTAATGTGGTCCATCTTTTCTTCCTCCGTCATTTCTTTTACATTCTTCGCCTCTTCCTCCGCGAGTAATTCCTTAGCCCTCTCAATCTTTCTCTGCCTCGCATATTGTTTCTTCATTACAGTCGCTTTTTCAAGGTTCTTATCGCAATCTCTCCATTACCTCTCGGCATTGTTGGTTATATATCTAACCAAAAATAATTTTTAACCTGATTAATTATTATCCAAAATATATACAATGAGTCATTATACATAGCTCTTAGGCCTTAATGAGTTGGCAGTTGATAGGCTAAATATACTTAATTTAGATTTAACAAATACTAACATTATCGGCTCAAACACAGACAGAGTGCCAGAAGATGCCGACCCCATAAATCTTTATTATACTGACGGCCGATTTGATGCGAGGCTGGCTACCAAAAGCACATCGGACATCAAAGAAGGAAAAATTTTATACTACACAGAGCAACGAGTAAGGGACAACGACGAGGTTAAAGCCTCAACTCAACACCGTTCTAATACTTACAACCTGCATCCAACCAGTTTATACAATTTGATAGACACTAACATATCCGCACCAGTGGTCGGTCAATACTTAACATACAATTATGTAGACGGCAAATGGAGGAATACCACCATCGGGTCAATAGACACACTTTCTGATGTAGTCATAACCGCACCAATAGCCACTAATAGTTATCTTACATATAATTCAATAAACTGGGTAAATAAAACATTTCCAATAAATGTTGATGAATTCGGAAATATTAGTATGGGAGGTAATCTAAATGTCGATACTTGGATAACAGAACACGAGGCGAATAATGATAAAGTGTCCGCGGATGGTTCAATTAATACACACAGCGATGTGTTAATTACAGGCACACCATCTGATAATCAACTGCTAATATACAGCACGGGCCAATGGAGAAACACGAATTCACCTTTTCTTAGATTAGACGGCACCGCTAGTATGACGGGAGGACTAAATATGGGAGGGCAAAGCATTACTGGAGTTAATCTTGTTGATGGTGTGGATGTTTCTGTTCTTGATAGTTCGGTGGTTAAAACAACAGGAGACCAAACCATAGGAGGAACCAAAACATTCAGCCATGTAATAAATGCGAGTGCGGGTATTGATATGAAATCGCAAAGCATAACAAATGGTAATTTGGTTGACGGCATTGATGTTTCTGGTCTTGATACTTCTATGGCTAAACTAACAGGAGACCAAACCATAGCAGGGGCCAAAACATTCAGCAATGCCATAACCGCGACACTCGGCATAGCATCAAACGACAAAATGACAATAGCGCAAGATAAACCATTAATCATGGGAAGAACAACAAGAGGATTGGCAGCATACACAGGAGGATTAGAGTTATATGGAACATCGGGTGTAGCAGGACCACACATACAAGCATTTACAACATTAGATCCAAGTTATCCCTGTTTTCAACTAATTAACAATGGTGATAGCAATATAACATTAAAATTTGATTGTTATTGGGACGGAGCAGCTAATGATAAGTCAAGTTCTTCTACGTCAAATTTTATGATAACTAAAGGCACCAATCTTCTTTTTCAGTATGCATCGGGAATAGCGGTGGGAAGCAATATAACATTTAATACCGCAATGGACATCAATAGCACATCGGGCTTATTAACAACAAAGGCAATTACAGCGAGTGGGGCGATAACAGCAAATGCGGGAGTATCAACAACAACATTAACAACGAGACAACATAGTAGTAGGTGCTGGAAAAAGTGTTTTCATTGATAGAAGCGGAGCAACAACTAATAATAAACTGGTTTTATGGGATGGAGGAACACCTTCAACAACTGCTATTATTGGGTTTGGTGTTGCTAGTCAAACTTTGCTTTATAATATCAATGCTTCAACTGATAGTCACGTGTTTTATTATGGAGGCACAAATGAATTATTTAAAATTAACAAGACAGCAATTACGGCTTCAAAATCAATAATAGCAAATGGAGGACTTAATATGAACAGTCAAAACATTACAAATACAGGCCAACTAAATGGCAGGTCTGTCTCAACTTGGATAACGGAGCACGATGCGAACACGGCGAAAGTGTCTGCGAGTGGGTCTGTTGATACACACAGCGATGTAGTAGTAACGACACCCGCGAATGGACAATTATTAATGGAACAAACTGGGTGAATTCCACAGGTTCGTTATCTTTCCTTTCATTAACGGGTGGGACGATGTCAGGCGATATTAAAATGGGTGCTTCAACTTTTACTATGTATACGGGACCGCAGACTATGAACACAAACAATACAACACCATTCCCATTCGTTGCTTCTGCTTCTTCTGCTGAGACGGCCGAACCCGCTTACTTTGTTTTAATGCCGACCAAAACGATGCTTGGGGCTTTAATAGCATTTCCAACTCATTACAATGACTCAACAGGAGCATATCAAAAAAATCCAGAAAACATAAACACTTGGGGAGGAACACCATACAAAGGCGAGCACTTAAAAATAGACTTAGGAGCGATATACAGGATTAAAAAATATTATGTTCGTTCTTCAAATATTAACCCTCAAAACACTGCCCCTAATACTTGGTATACGGGCACATCCACTGACAATACCACATTTACATTATGGGATATGCAGACAGGGCAGGCATTTGCTTCACAATCAACAAAAACATATACTCCAACAGCAGTTTTTGCGAGATACATCATAATGGTTGTTAATAGTGTGGGTAGTAGCGGGACATCACTCAGAAGTCAAGTTAAAGTTGCTAGTTTATATTTTGATTATGAAACCTTGCATTATGATATAACGGCGGTTAGAAATGTGGTATGCGACACGTTAACAGCAAGCGGAGCATTATCAGGGACGACATTAACAGCGAGCGGTTTAATCACGGCAAATGCGGGATTAAAAGGAACCACATTAACTGCCAGCGGATTGATAACGGCAAATGCGGGAGTTGATGTGAAAAGCCAAAAAATAACAAACTTATTAACACCGACGGCTTCAACAGACGGGGCGACAAACGGCTTCAACAGACGGGCAGAATGTAAAATTAACAGGAGACCAAGCAATAGCAGGGACGAAAGAATTTAGCGGAAAATTAGCAACTTCATTAGGTGTCCCGTGTATAGTAGGTAGGAATTCAAAGGGGACAGGTGCAACAGGAGGTTTAGAATTATATGGAACCAGTGGCAATTTAAATGGTCCGCACATACAAGCATTTGTAAATACATCCGTCTATCCTGTATTTCAACAATTAAACTGGGGGACAAGACAATGTTGCTTTAAGTTTTGATTGGTATTACGACGGTATTGCTTGGAAATCAAGCGACACAGGCTCAAACTTTCAAATATACATAATTAATGACAAACTCGCTTTTAACTACAAATCGGGAGTAGCACTGGCAGGAAACATAGCATTTAGCGAAGCAATGAACATAAGCAATGCTGGCACTACAACAACAACAGGAGCAATAACCGCAAGTAGTTTAATAACCGCAAACGCTGGTATTAGTTCGGCTCAAACTATTACAATCAGTAATTCAGGCTCGCAGATTTACTTTTCGGACGGCACGACAGCCACGTGCGGTATAAGGTGGTCCGACGATAACCACGGCGTATTTTGTAAGAGAAACTCAGATAAAATGTATATTAGAGAGTATGGCAACATATACTTTCAAACAACAGGTTCTACTACGCGAGCACAGATGAATTCAAGTGGTCTTTTTGTTCCTTCGGCTGGTTCTTCTATTTCAGTTCAATTATTTACAAGAACAGGATTTCCTAATGAACCTATGATTTTAATAAGGTCTGGTAATAGTGCTAATAACCGCGGTTTCATTGGTCATAGTGACACAACTTTATGTTTGGTGTACTTTAAATTCAAATGGAGAACCTTCGGGAGGTTATACTTATATGGCGGTTGGAGGCGGTTTGGGCTACTCATCAGACAGGAGATTGAAAGCAGATATTGAGACATTAGAATGTGGCGATTGTTGCGAGAAACCAATGAAATTAAATTGTTGTTCGTATTATTGGAAAACAGATGAGAAGAAAGAAAGTAAGAATTGTGGTTTTATAGCGCATGAAGTTAAAAAAATATTTCCAGAGTTTGTCACGACTACGGATATAAAAATAGGTGATGAAGAAAACATTGAAGGCATAACATATACAAGTTTTACACCAATATTAGTCTGTGCTTTTCAACATTTAACGGAAAAGGTGATTAATTAGAAAAAGAAAATAAACTTTTAATTAATATATTACAAGACCAAGCAAACCAATTAGCAGAAATACGAGCGGAAGTATTTCCAAATGCCCCCTAGATTACACCCACCACCAATCATAGAAGTAGATGGCGAACTGACACCAGAATTGAAGAACCGTGTGATTGATGTCAAATTAAGCAGGAAGAAAAAATATAGACCACGAATACGAGGACAACTGGGACTCCTGTATGACTAAGCAACAGCAGACTTATTAAGTACTTATTTCAAACGGGTATAATTATCGCCATTATAACCCTTTGTATCGTGAGGCTGTCTGAAAAGAACTTACCGTGTGAGGTAGCCAACACTTATGTAGGTATTTTAACACTGTTGACTGGAATATGCCTTCCATCGCCTTCTAGTTCAAAGAAGTGAACATTCATACAGGTGTCTTATACAACGAAGCATCATTTGAACATATTAAAGGAATAGCTTCATCAAAACTAACACACCAATCACTCATCGGCTTATACACACATTTAAATTTTGTTTCTATTCCTTTTTGAATACAATAAAGACAACTTTCATTCTTTTTTTCGCTGACCCGTGAATAGAAATCACAGGCGGTCCGAGCAGAAATATTAATTAATAAAAAGTTTATGAGTAGTAATATAGAGAGCATCACAATGGCAGACTATAAATACCAAAAGATTATTTTTCTGAGTAATGATTTTCCAGGCGGGGTTAATGGTAGCAAGACATTTGACAAAAACATTCAAATGCACTTTACACCAACCAGAATGAATGGTAAGTTTATCCACTATATGAATGGCTTGGCCGAGACGAAAACAAAAATCCTTCATATGGACCGCATTGGGATTATTGGCACATTCGCTGATAGCAACACGGCAAACAACTTAGGTATTATTAATTGGACCGACGGGCAATACACTTTTAAAGTGCTTAAAACGGACAATGGCAATATTGAGACTGAACCACTTGGCGGAAGAATTGTTATTTGTTTAGAATTTCTTGGCTAAGCAGGGGCAAGCCCCCGCACCCCCTCCGTTGTGGTAAGCGATTAAAACAAAAATATATTTTTCTATATATAGTTTTTTGAGGTCGTAGGAGGTTTTTTTGGAAAAAAAGCTCTTACAATGGAGAAAATCAATAATGTAAAGGTGAAACTAGTTAAGCAAAACGGAGATGGAGACAAGTTGGCTAAAGGAGATAAGTTTTTTGACGAACCGTATGCCGATATTTTTCTTCTCGCTCGCAAGAAGCGTGGCAAGACGACAGCACTGTTTAAAATCCTGAAACGAACGACCGACAAAAAGACCCGTATTGTTATTATTGCCAGCACAATACACAAGGACCACATCTACAAAGAAATGGTGAAGCACTTCAAGAAGAAGGGAAACCCGATGGCGATATACACATATTTGAAAACGGACGGATACAGTGTGATTGATTACGAGTTAGGCAAGCTCAATAAGCCAGACGAGGAGCAAGAACAAGGCGAGATTGTTCAGGATGGTAAAGAAGAAGTAGAAAAACCGAAGTTTCTTTATTTTGGTAAAGAGGGGGAAAAGAAAAAACAAGAAGCCCCAGCAGAAAGACCGAGCAAATACATTACACCAGAAGTCGTTTTTGTGTTAGATGATTTGGGTAGCGGGTTGAGGGATAAGACCGTGAGCGATCTGTTGAAGAAAAATAGGCATTTCAAGTCAAAGGTGATTATGAGTTCACAATACCTTAATGACTTACGGCCTGAGGCTATTAAGCAATTAGACTACCTTTTTATTTTTCCTGGTCAGAGTGTTGATAAAATTGAACTCGTGTATAAACATTGGACCTCGGCTACGACCTTGAATACTTCATTGAAAAATACCACGAGGCTACCAAGGAACGGTTTAACTTTTTGTATGTGGATGCTGTGTCTGACGAACTAAGGCAAAATTTCAATAAACGATTTTTGTAATTTTATTATTTATTTTTTTCAGAACTATATATAGATGCCATCATCACCAGTGATTATCAGTAGTCCATCAGGTTACAATATCGGAATTAGCCCTTCACCAGTCAAAATGCCACAAGCAGGAGGAAGAAAGAAGAAAGGAAAAAAGAGACAAACAAACAGGCGGTAAAATTAACTGGGCGAAAGTAGAAAATACAGCCGGAAATATTGAAAGATGGTTGAGAAAGAACAAAGCGATATCAAGAGGGGCTAGATTTTTAAGCGATGTCGGAGTTCCTTATGGCGACCGTGTAGCGAAGGCTGCGGCGAAACAAGGATACGGTAAGCAACGAGGAGGAGCCGTTAAATTTCGTTAGATATTAAACTAAACTTTCTATTAATTTTTTTTCGCTAACAATATACATATGAAAAAATTAAGAAGAGGAGGTAAGAAACTTAAACAACGGCCCCCGAGAATATACAGAACCAAAGACGGCCAACCATATATTAAAGTGAAAGGCAAACGAGCATATCTCAACTTTGGCGAGAAAACGAATGACCTTTCAACACTTCAAATTGTTAAACTGTTTTTTGAAATATATGGGCGAGAAAAAAAGAACCACCCCTACAAAACGAAAAACCCGCGAGAAAGTAATTAAGTCCGACTTCAACAGTCTTGAATACGAGAACCGCAACCAGATACAAGACAACTTACAGAAAAAATATGACCTGATACACGAGCAGGAAGAAAAGGAAAAGAAGAAAAGGGATGAGATAGAAGAAGAAAAGAAAAGGTTGGAAATAAAAGAAATCAAAGACCTTGAAGAGAAAGAAGAAGAAAAGAAAAGAAGAGAGAGGAAGGAGGATGCTGAAATGAAGAAAAGACAATAAGAAAAGAAAAGAGAGATTAAGAGGTTGAAACGAATAAACGAAGAACTCAGAGAATTCCAAAAAACTAAAAGGCTTTTATTAATGCCACCAGACAAAAACAATAATTACAGTAAAAGCCCGAGCTCGGAAAAAACCTCCGCCGTCTGAGACTAAGGTAGAAGATATAACTCCACAATGGAATGCGAACCTAAGAAGGATTGAGCATTTACAGCGAGAAAAAATAGTTAATGAGATGGTTGAAAGTTCTGTCCAGAGTAGAGGTGATAACAAAAAAAACTAACAAGCAAATCGTTCAAGATTTAGAAAATGCTGGTATGTTTGTTATCCGTGTCAAGGGAGGAAAAGTTGTTAATTACAAAAAGACTTTACAACAATTTTTAATCAAACACGAAACAACGAAAAACATCAAAACATCTGCGCAAGGATGGGCTTCATTTAATGCTTGGATAGAAAAAAAACGATAGAACAACAACAACAACGACTACAACAACAACAACAACAACAACAACAACAACAACCAGGACCAGAACCACAACCAGGACCAGAACCACAACCAGGACCAGAACCAGAAGAACAGCCACCAGCAGGCAATGAGGATGTGAAAGACTTAATAAATCAATTCCAAAATATGCCACCAGCTTTAGAAGATGATGCCATTGAAAATCAAGTAGCAGGGGCAAGCCCAGGAGGTCCCTACCACGGGCTAATGACTGATGAAATAGATGACATTATGAAAAAGCACGATTGGTATTTAGGGACAGTAGCGAGCGATGAAATAAACACATTAAAACCAGAAAAAAGAGAGAAGTATGGTTTTATAATGAACTTGGATAAGTCTAGTCAAGCGGGCTCACATTGGATTGCTGTTTGGGTTGATACCATTAAAGACAATTCTATTGAAATCTACGACCCGCTCGCACTGTATAAACCAACTGACATATTTCAACACCAAATGAAACAGCTTATTGAAAAGAGTAAGCGAGCACATACCTGCTTATGAAGGTTAATCAGGTTAAAAACCAAAGCGACACAACAGACACCTGCGGGTGGCATAGTACTAGGTTTTTGTTAGAAAGACGCTTTAAATTCGCAAGTGGTTGGACGGACTTAAAAGAAAAGGAAGCGGAGGAGTTGAAAGCCCAGAACGGCTACGGTTTTGATACCTTTATTTGAAGCAATTAAAACAAAAAAATATTTTTTCTAATATACGAACACCAAAAACTCGGGATGGATTACCGCGGAGGCAGGAGCTCTAATATTTACTATGTCAATAGCAAAAAATAGGATAAACGGCACGGACAGTGATTTCACTCACTCCATTGATATGAAGGGGTTAGAACAAAGGAATCGCGTAACTTTGGGATCCCATTTTTTCCCAAATTTTCTAAGGTTTTGGCTGGTTTTTTCAAAACTCTCAGGATACGTGTAGAAACGATGCCGATGCTAGGAAAACTTATTAAAACGATATTAAAACATGTTTTTATTAATTTAGACTGACTTTGACTTCACTTCAACAGTACTCCGGAGGGCGGTCCGGACCTGTCTGACATACGTATTTTTCGAGTTTTCGTACATGTCAAATCAGCGGGTTTTGATAGCAAATTCAAGGGCGATGCAGGAAAACATGTTTTTAATGTTTGCAACTATTTACTATTGCAGTCTGATCTCATTCTAAGAATGTTTACGGACTTGGAGCCACGGGCGCAGACTTGCACTGACTCAGCAGTGTACTACACAACTACACCCAAGTCAGAGCATAGTTGTGCGTCCTCTGCTACAAAATCAGCGTAAAAGGGCAAACAATCGATATAATTACTAAATTATCATTATTTCCTGACATTTCACTTATTGTCAGCCATATAGAATGACTTTGTGACTTGACTTGGGCGTGCGTGCTGTCACACAGCGAACGCTAACCCAAGTCAAGGCACCGACAAAAAAGTGAAGGCACAAAGCGGCATAAGCGGCGCAATATGGCAGGCAATTGATATATAACTACTAAATTAGAAATACTAGCTAAAATTTCATCATTGACAGTCATATTGAATGACTTTGTGCCTTGACTTGGGCACCGACAAAAAAGTGAAGGCACAAAACGGCATAAGCGGCTGTTTTTTTTTGGTAGTCAGATCAAGTACAAATCACTAGATAGGGGCACTCGCGCTGTTGAGTCTACTGCACAAGCACATAATGATATGTATAAGACAAGGAAAGCAAAACAAGTTCAATACCTGGTTGCAAAAGCGTTTGACCTGCTATGCTAACGGCTCATCGTCGTCATCGGAGTCAGTGGTACCCTCCATGCCGGAGACAGGGTCCGGCCAATTACAGAGCTCGCAGACATCGCCTCCTTCTTCGTTCAAAAACCCACAAGTTGGGCATTTCCAGGGCCAGGAACCAGGGTGTTGAACACTTGGTCGTCGCGCCCGCTTGTGGGCGCGACCTCTGCCAGCAACGTGCTGTTCACTTGCTTGTGCCCCTTGCGCTCGCTTTTGAGCGCGACCTCTGCCACTGCCTGCGGCACGGCGTCCTCGTCGCCGTCCCCTCGCGCGATTGCCTCCGCGTCCACGGACGATTCCGCTTGCAAGGGCTGCCCCTACGACATCATATCCTACATACTATGGGAAGCGACACAAAACAAGTACCTTCAGGGTCAGGTTCTGGCTGGACCGCGGGAGGCGCTTTCTCATCGTCGTGCTCCTCCAGTCCGCACGCACAGACTTGAAAATGTTCCCATGCAAGATCGACTAGCTTCGGCTTGAGGAATTGCTTGCGGTCGGCGTTTTGGCTTGCCACACCGTGTAGCCGCAGCCACTGCTTAAGCTCCTTCACAACCATGTGCTTAGCCTGAAAAGCCTCCTTGTCGGAGCACTCCTGAAGAAGCAGTGACACCTTCCTCCATGGCTCAGTGGTGTTTCCGAAAGCAATATCTTGTGCCAGCCTTTCGTCGGCTGTCAGCTCCCGGGCCCCTCGCCATGGCGGATGAGCCGGCGGGTTCCGATCATTGCAAAAGTATGTACGGGGCAAGGACTGGAGCTCCTCCGGAGTCAACTGGTGAAGTGCTTGGACTTTTTCCGCTCGTTGTGGGGGCAACTCCATCCAATTGGACGGTAGTTCGTCGACAACACGCAGCTCAACTCGCCATACCTTCCCCGTAGCGTCGACACACTCCATATGAGCTGGGCGGCCGGGAAGGCCGCCATCGCCATATGCACCGTCAAAGTAAATTCGAGTGAGGTTTTTGGCCTGTAGCATTTCCTCAACCCACTCTCTCTCCTGTGCAGATTGGTACTTGGCCAGAGTGCGAATGTCCTTCTTCAAGCGAGGGTTGACAAAAGCACCAACGGGCAGCTTTGGAGGCAAATTGCTCGCTGCAAGACAAGAAAAAGTTCAAACAAGTATAAAATCAAGTTGCGCGATGAAAATGATAGAAATTAAAAAAAAAAAAAAAAAAAAAAAAAAAAAAAAAAGCGGTCTGACCGGGGCGATTAACAAAAAGCTTGATGGGATCCCCCTTCGGGTCATCGTTGACCCCATGCCACTCCGGCTGAGCGGCGCCCCACGTCTTGACTTCCGCAGTCGGCAGAGCGCCGGGTTCCGTTTTGCGGATGCGCCAGGCCAAGGGTCTAGCGTAGTTCTTGAAGTGTTTGTTCATACACGGACTGTAGAGGGTTTGCCAGTCGTAGTTACAAGTCAGGAGCATAATCACGTATCGCTCCCTCTTCGTTTTGAAGGCCAGCAAGAGTTTGAGTAGCGCTTGAGCGAGATTGGTGGTAAGAAAGGTCGTGTTCCACCCTATTTGCATGACTCTGAAGTCCTGGTCATCGCCATCGTGGCCGTGCCCCTTGACCATACGATTACTCTGAAACTCACCGTACACGTCGTTGGCCACAACATGACAGCCGAATCCCAGCATCGGCCATGCCACGTTGTCTCCGGCGCCGTCCCAGTACAAGTTCAGTTTCCAGGCAGGTATTGTCTTGGCCTGCCATAGCTCCCAGTGAATCATAGCGGCAAGCATCGTGATGTTACTGTTAACACCCTTGTCCACTGCCCCCTCCAAATAGGCGAAAATAAAGTGCGTGTCAGTAGTGTGGCACGTTGTCATCCCGATGCAAAGGCGGAATACCATTTTGCCTTTGAAATCCTTGGAACGTCGGCGACATGACGGAATCTTCACCGGGGGCTTCATGTCAGTCGAAATGACCAACGAATGCTGGTCATGAGGAGCGCTTTTTTTTTTTCTGCCATGCTTCCAGGCGGACCTTTCTGTGCATCTAAATCATACGATTGATATGAGTATTGCGTGATGGAGAGAAACAATTTACCTTGTGGTGCAGCTGATTGCGCCGGCGCCAATCTTGAGCCTCGGCTGTACTCTTGAAACCCCTGGCGTGCTCGGCCGCAAGTTCGGTGCAGATATCGTCCTTAGAGAAATCACCCGCTAAATGTGATAACAAAACAAATAAAGACAGATGTGACGGCCGAAGAAAGCAAACGAGCAAACAAGAATGAAATTAGCACAGAGAAATGGAAATAGATTGTACCTCGCATGAGCGTGACATGTTTGTAGTCTGTGCGCCATACTTCGTTGATGGTATTATCGTCAGGCGGCTGTAGATGATTAACTCGCTGAGAACCACCAAACCGCTGACACGCCTCCTTCCAATGTTCTCGAACGTACCGATGAACTCCCGCGTCGGATGCCATTTCCTGAATCTTCCATTTGCCGTCGGTACAGATTTCCGGGTCGATGGAAAAGCGCTCACAAAGCAGAATCGAGACAATGTCGGAAACCTCAGCTTGGGTACTGTTCAGTTTGATGTAGACTGAGGCGTTGTTGTCGAGAAGCCTGCGTGCCCTTGCCAGCACAGCGTCCCCGATAGCAAATATTCGCTGCCACATTTCTTTACAAACCTCCTCAGTCTGAAAGAAGTACTGGACAGAGCCGGAGGGTGTCGACATAGCTTCCAATTGGCTGTGAACCCAGGTATAGAGCTCTTCTAAGGAAATAGAGCATGTCTTTGCTCTCGCCTCCATCACCTCACGTGTGTCAATGAAAGAATAACATTTCCATTTCGCACAACACACTGATTGAACAATGTGCTCGAGCTCGCCATACGTCATACCCAAATATTTCGCAAAAGCAGCAGGCCGCTGCAATGGGGCCTCGCGCTGATTTCGGCTTTTCATGCGGTATGGTCGAAGTGGGTCCGCTCTCGGCCGTACAACACGCGGAACAGTCAGCTTCATGCTGACGTACAAAGGCAGGTGTGATTCCTTGACTTCATCGACGTTGTAGGCGGGGCGGAAAGGCGGCAGTGCGCCAGTCGAACTCCGCTCAGAACCACCATCCGTATTGCTGGGATCTTCTTCCCACTCAGCCATGATTCCTTCAATTCCCTGTAGTAATGGATCATGCGATGTAAGAATCAGAAATTGAAAGCGAGAAAGAAATGTATGTGAGTATAGCTTTGGAATTAGTGACCTCGGGAGTTCCTGTGGGGACAAACAGCCTCGTATGCGCGTGACCCTCGTCCGTGTGAACTGAGCTGGAATCAGAGTCCGGGGCGGAAGAATCTGAGTCCGGGGCAGGCAAAACCGTGTGCATATCAGTAGCCTGTAATTTTAAAGGTTTTTATGCATATGTGTCAGAGAGAGAGACAGAGAGAGAGAGAGAGAAGTAGCAGCTACCCTTTCTCCCTTCACAACTGCATTGTAGGCAAACATAGCAGACTGCCCGTCTCCGAACGCGATGGTGCTCGACCATGCTCCCCGATCATATGGAGTGATCTGGACAACAATAATAGCAAACAAAAAAATCCTTAGATTGACACGGGCGCAAGAATTATTCTGACCGTTGAACTAGATGCGCGCTCAAGAATAACAGTTGTATCAGATGACTGCCGCTTCAAGCTGTTGCCAGAGTCGCAAGGAACTGTAAGCTCATCGCTGAGACTCTCCAAAAGTTTGAGCTTTTTCTCCTCACTCATCGAAACTGACTTTGTCAGCGGCTGAATACTGACAGACAAGCTTCGGATGAGTGCTTCCTTCTCGGACGACGACAGTGAAATTGACTTCGGAGGCAATGGATATTCATCTGGAGGCACAATAAAAAAAAAGCTGGCGCCCTTCCGCCCTGTCAAGTGCCCACACAGGAATAGTTTTCCCGAGTTTGAACGATGCAGCGTCCTTCATCCAGTCAGGATGTCCATCGCTGGGGCTAGTAGTTACTGACAAGTTTGGGTTCTCTCGGTACGTGAGAAAAATTTGCTGGTTCTTGCCGACTTCATGTGTCAGTCTCACTACTTGATCCAGCTTGCACACCTTGGCATTAGACGATCTGGTCCGGCCGTTGAAAGCAACACAAGCGCTGTTGAGTAAATGCATAGGATTCCTGCTGTTTTTGCTTATGAAGTCGATAGGCTGCATCCCAACACATAGAGTATTGTAAACTTTCATGGTGTAGTGCTGTGCGAAAACAGCGTCAGTGTCCGGTCCCAAAGGAATTCCGCCAGGGCCCAACTCTCCCAGAGCGAAGCCAGCAGGCAGCGCCGTGTCTGCGAAGACACCAACACCGCCTTTTCCTTCCAAATATCTTACAGATATCGGTGCCTTCCTGGCGGTGTGCAACATACTGGACATGACCACACCTAAAAAAAAAATCAAGACAGAAACAATTAGAAACAATTAAGAAAAAACAAAAACATCATTTTCTGACGTTTCACGCGAGTGAAGACAAACAGGGACGGCGTTTGGGTAGGAGAGAAATGTAAATGGAACTAGACAGAACAATACATATACATGTGGGTGGGGGGAGGGGGGGGGGGTTGGTTGTTGAGCATGTATAATGTAGATCACGAAGAAGAAGGAGAAGAAGAAGAAGAAGAAGAAGAAGAAGAAGAAGAAGAAGAAGAAGCAAACATAGAGAAAAAAAGAAAGAGTAAGAGAGAGAGAAAGAGAGGAAGAGAGAAAGAGAGAGAACCAGGCCTGGTTTGAACCAGGCTGATGACGTGCTGCTCGATGAGGATTGCGGTTGACTATACAACTGCTAAACAAACAAAAAACACAAGAAACGCCATCAGTAGTAGTAGTAGTAGTAGTAGTAGTAGTAGTAGTAGTAGTAGTAGTAAAAAGGAAAGGAGAAGAAGAACAGGAATAAGAAGAAGGACGAGGAGGAGGAGGAGCAGGGAAAAAAAAAGAACAAGAATAAGAATAATAATAATAAGAAGAAGAAAGTGTAAATGAGTCTATGTATACACATATGTCTGTACGCATGATTGTTTTGCTGTGCTACTGGAAGAACAGACAGGAAAAAAAAACCATCATGATTCCTGCTTAATATAAGCTTTAAAAATATAAGAAAACATAAAATTATTTACAATTTTTGTATATCAACTGCACACCAACTGCACAAATCTTGGCTAATTTAAAAATTCAATCATGGCCAACGACAAAGGTTTGTGCACAGCTATTATAAAAACAAATACACAAAACAACAAAGCACAGGCATTCCGGCTCAAGTTGAGCTTCAGAAGAGCTGGAAACATAAAATCGTTTACAATACTTTGGTTTCCCCTGCACACCAACTGCACAAATCTTGGCTAAAATTCAAACATGGCCAACGACAAAGGTTTGTGCACTGCTATTATAAAAACAAATACACAAAACAACAAAGCACAGGCATTCCGGCTCAAGTTGAGCTTCAGAAAGAGCCGGAAACATAAAATCGTTTACAATACTTTGGTTTCCCCTGCACACCAACTGCACAAATCTTGGCTAAAATTCAATCATGGCCGACCCAGAGACTGTATCTTCAGATTGCAACAACGGAGCTGTTTTCTCAGACAAAATTCATTGCAAACGAAAGGCCACACGCAAACAACATAGTGCAAATGTTTTCGTGGCATGGCACCAGCCGGCTGGACAGATAGGCCTCATAATCCAACCAGAAACGAGCGTTTTTGGGTTTGTTTTTGTGCATCGTTTTCTGCTGCCAGACCCAAGAAAAAAAAAAGCAAGATCATTCCGGCTCAAGTTAAGACTCACCAAGAGCAGGAAATATGTTTTCATTTCAAATCTTGCAATAATGTTGGCGTTCTACGTGCAACAACGTGGCGCTCCACTACCTCCTCTCGAGAAAAAATTTGGTGTTGTGGTCGTACTTTGAACAACTTCCCGTAAATTCTACTTCAACCAACTTACCCGCCTTCTCTTGATCCCGCCTACCCGTCGCCAGTGTGTGAGTCTTCACTCTCCCCCGTGTCCAAGTGTGTGAGTCTCACTCTCCCCCGGCCCGTGCCTGTGCCAATGAAATCCCAAGAAGAGAAAAAAGTAGTGGCGAGAACGATCGAGACTGTTCGCAAAAACCGTCTTGGGGAATTGTTTCTTACGATAAATGGAGCTAAGCCTGAGAAAAAGAACTACCTGGCATTTTCGAAGGTCATCATTCCCGAGGAGGTGCACAGGCGTTATGACCTGGCTGCGCGTGACCTTGACACCTTGGTGCCAGGGCACTCGTATACTTACAAACAGGGTGGCAAGCTTGACAAAAATGATGCCCAGCCTTATGACGATGGTCTCGGGGAAGTAGCGGGATTGAAAAGAAACAGGAAACAAACGTCATTTCTGGCCCCTGCAAATGAGTCGGAGGTCACATCTAAAAAGAAAGCCAAAAAGAATGACGGAAGCAACGGCTCTGTTGAAGGGAAAAAGCCTCCGCATGTGGACCCTCCGGCAACGAAGCCCCCTGCCCCGAAGCCTCCTGCCCCGAAGGCGAAGGCGACGAAGGCGACGGCCCGTGCCAAGAAGCCGGGCAGGGAACAAAAAGCTACTACTACTACAACATCATCAGCTACTACTACTACAACATCACCAGCTACAACTACTACAACATCGCCATCTACTACGACTTCAACATCACCATCTACTACTACTTCAACATCACCATCTACTACTACTTCAACATCACCATCTACTACTACTTCAACATCACCATCTAATACTACTTCAACATCACCAACTACTACTACTTCAACATCAACTACTACTACTACTCCCACACCACCATCAACTCCCACACCGAAAGCAGAGGAATCTGATCTACCTCCATGCCCAGATGGAAAGGTGAGGGTCTGGGAGACGCCCACTACCTTCACGTTTGCTTCCGGCAAGAAATATCAGGACTGGTATACATACATATACACACATACATAGATGCATACATACAAACATACAAACATTCATACATACATACTTCTTCTTCTTCTTCTTCTTCTTCTTCTTCTTCTTCTTCTTCTTCTTCTCCCCTCCTCCTCCTCCTCCTCCTTCTTCTTCTTCTTCTTCTTCCCTTTTCTGTTCTTCTTCTTCTTCTTCTTGTTTCTCTTCTTCCTCTTCTTCTTCTTCTTCTTCTTCTTATATTTTCTGTTGTTGTTGTTGTTGTTGTTCTTCTTCTTCTTCTTCTTCTTCTTCTTCTTCTTCTTCTTCTTCTTCTTCTTCTTCTTCTTCTCTTTTCTGTTCTTCTTCTTCTTCTTCTTCTTCTTCTTCTTCTTCTTCTCTTTTCTGTTGTTGTTGTTGTTGTTGTAACTTGTTGTTGTTGGACTGGTATACATACATATACACACATACATCCATACATACAAACATACAAAGATTCATACATACATACATACTTCTTCTTCTTCTTCTTTTTCTTCTTCTTCTTCTTCTTCTTCTTCTTCTTCTTCCTCTTCTTCCTCTTCTTCTTCTTCTTCTTCCTCTTCTTCTTCCTCTTCCTCTTCTTCTTCTTCTTCTTCTTCTTCTTCTTCTTCTTCTCTTTTCTGTAGTTGTTGTTGTTGTTGTTGTTCTTCTTCTTCTTCTTCTTCTTCTCTTTTCTGTTCTTCTTCTTCTTCTTCTTCTTCTTCTTCTTCTTCTTCTTCTCTTTTCTGTTATTGTTGTTGTTGTTGTTGTTGTTGTAGCTTGTTGTTGTTGGACTGGTATACATACATATACACACATACATAGATACATTTTATTACATACAAACATACAAACTTTCATACATACATACAAACTTCTTCTTCTTCTTCTTCTTCTTCCTCTTCTTCCTCTTCTTCCTCTTCTTCTTCTTCTTCTTCTTCTTCTTCTTCTTCTTCTTCTTCTTCTTCTTCTTCTTCTTCTCTTTTCTGTTGTTGTTGTTGTTGTTGTTGTTGTTGTTGTTGTTCTTCTTCTTCTTCTTCTTCTTCTTCTTCTTCTTCTTCTTCTTCTTCTTCTTCTTCTTCTTCTTCTTCTTTTCTGTTCTTCTTCTTCTTCTTCTTCTTCTTCTTCTTCTTCTTCTTCTTCTTCTTCTTCTTCTTCTTCTCTTTTCTGTTGTTGTTGTTGTTGTTGTTGTTGTTGTTCTTGTTGTTGTAACTTGTTGTTGTTGGACTGGTATACATACATATACACACATACATAGATACATACATACAAACATACAAACTTTCATACATACATACATACTTCTTCTTCTTCTTCTTCTTCTTCTTCTTCTTCTTCTTCTTCTTCTCCCCCTCCTCCTCCTCCTCCTCCTTTTCCTTCTTCTTCTTCTTCTTCTTCTTCTTCTTCTTCTTCTTCTTCTTCTTCTTCTTCTTCTTCTTCTTCTTCTTCTTCTTCTTCTTCTTCTTCTTCTTCTTCTTCTTGTCTTTTCTGTTGTTGTTGTTGTTGCTGATGTTGTTGATGTTGGGACGGGGGGAAGCTTGCTGTTGAAGCTGACGACGGACGACAACAAGGTCCGGGAGGAGCCTTGGTACTCAACGTCAGGCTGACCAAGTACCACGATTTTCTGTTGGCCCCAAGACGCAAGTGGAACCTGCGAATGGGAAACAGCAAGCGCTCCTGGGTCTCTCTCCCCCCCCCCCCCCCCCCCCCCCCCCCCCTCCTCTCTCCTCTCCCCCCCCCCCCCCCCCCCCCCCCCCCCCCCCCCCCCCCCCCCCCCCCCACCCCCCCCCCCCCCCCCCCCCCCCCCCCCCCCCCCCCCCCCCCCCCCCCCCCCCCCCCCCCCCCCCCCCCCCCCCCCCCCCACCCCCCCCCCCCCCCCCCCCCTCTCTCTCCCTCCCCAGTCCCACCCTCACGCCATCCACTGTCCCTTGCAGGCTAGCCTTGATCTTTCCACCGGATTGGCGCAAAAAAGGGTCAAGCCGACAGAAACCGAAGTAAAATTCCTTCTGCCTCTCTCTCTCTCTCTCTCTCTCTCTCTCTGACAGGTCTCTCTCTCTCTCTCGCCCTCTATCTCTCTAATAGTATTTCTGTCATTGTCTTCCTCTCCCACCCCCCCTTTTTTTTATTCTTTCTTTCTTCTTCTTTTTCTTCTTCTTCCTGCAGTGTCTCTCTCCCCCCCCCACCTCTCTTTCTCTCTCTTTTGTTGTTAATATTGTTGTTATTATTTATTGATTTGTTGTTAATTTATTCTTTCTTTCCTCAATTTAGGCACCAAACGCTACATCATGGCCGTTCGGGAAGTCGACACCACCGGGGACGGGGTTGCAGACTCGAAGCATCTGCAGCTGCTGGGCTTTTACGTTTTCAACTACAAGCGCTCCGTCTACCTTGGAGATTCACCCTTGGACTTCGACAAAGATATAGCCCCTTGTTTAAGCCGTACGTTGGGAATCCCACCATCCCCCCCCTTCTTCGCAAGTGGAGAAAGCTGGAGTTCCTTCTGGCGGACTGTGCTGCCGAAGCAAATGTACATACACACATTCTTTCTTTTCCTTCCTTTCTTTTTCTTTCTTTCTTTCTTTCTTTTTTCTTTCTTTTTTTCTTTCTTTTTTTCTTTTTTTCTTTCTTTCTTTCTTTTTTTCTTTCTTTGTCTTTACCTCTCCCCCCCCCCCCCCCACCTTGTCGTTTAGAAACTCCCCAAGTCCAACTCCGCCGCCGTGACTATGCCGCGAAATTCTCTCAGGGTCAAAAACCTCAAAAATGGTCAGGCTGTTTCTTGCCTTGCCTCGCAAGTCTGAGTTTTATGTGTGTGTATATGCAGAAACTACTGCAGGCATGGACGGAGACGAGGAGGAGGTCGAGGAGGTTATAATGCCGGAGCCAGCAACCAAAAAGCCCAAGACCAACAACAAAAGTAAGGAAACTCATTTGATTTTCGTCCATCGTTGCATATTGCTGCTGCATTTATGTCCGGACTTTATGGTGTGTGTCAATTATGTGTAGAAACTCCGTCGGGGGGCAAGAAGCCCAAAGACAAGTCCAAGTCTGTGAGTAAGGTAAAGCTTCTAATATTACATAATCTCACATAATCTGCTTTAGCTTTCCGTATGCAAACGCTGTTCGCTTTTATTTCTGCAAATACATTGTGGGTGCAGAAGGCGGAGGAGGAGGAGGAGGAGGAGGGAGGAGAAGCGCCTGCCTCCCTTACCGCGGGCCAGGTTGAAGCCATGCTAGCGATCGCACTAGGCAAGCACACTCAGAACATAACTAAGTTGTTAGAAGACAGACAGCAGCAAGAACGGGAAAGACAGGCAAAAGAAGCACAGGAAAAAGAACAAGAAGAAAAACAAAAGCAAAAAGCAGAACAAACAAAACACAATAAGATAAAGGGTAGTAAGAAAAATACTCCACGTGTGCAAGAGGCAGATGAGGGCGAGGCAGAGGATGGTGAGGATGAACCGGTTGAGAAGAAAATCACCAAAACCGGCAACAAACCACAACCTCCAGCAATTGACAAGGAGGATCTGTTGGAGAGAATGGTAGAGAGATTGTGTGAGAGGGTAGGCATAGCGGTCACGTCCGGATCCCCTGCACGCAGCACCGCTGCCAGCACTGTCACCAACTTGCCAGCCTCGCCCGCCGGAGGCAACCCATACTTTGATTTCGCCTTGGCGTCCATGGCAATGCGGCGCTCGTAAAGGTACTCGGTCGCTGCATGTTGCCTTAAATATTTTGTCTGTTTATGTAGGCGACACTGAAGGCTATGTGATGGTGGGGGCTGTTAGTCAGTCAGATCAAGTTCAAATTCAACAAGAGCTAGCTGTCTTGGATGGGCAGCTATTTTTTTACCTTGAAAACAAGTAGAAATACAAACATCGCCGCTTATGCCGCTTTGTGCCTTCCCTTTTTTGTCGGTGCCTTGACTTGGGTTAGCGTTCGCTGTGTGACCGTGACAGCACGCACGCCCAAGTCAAGTCACAAAGTCATTCTATATGGCTGACAATAAGTGAAATGTCAGGAAATAATGATAATTTAGTAATTATATCGATTGTCTGCCATTTTACGCTGATTTTGTAGCAGAGGACGCACGACTATGCTCTGACTTGGGTGTAGTTGTGTAGTACACTGCTGAGTCAGTGCAAGTCTGCGCCCGTGGCTCCAAGTCCGTAAACATTCTTAGAATGAGCTCAGACTGCAATAGTAAATAGTTGCAAACATTAAAAACATGTTTTCCTGCATCGCCCTTGAATTTGCTATCAAAACCCGCTGATTTGACATGTACGAAAACTCGAAAAATACGTATGTCAGACAGGTCCGGACCGCCTCCGGAGTACTGTTGAAGTGAAGTCAAAGTCAGTCTAAATTAATAAAAACATGTTTTAATATCGTTTTAATAAGTTTTCCTAGCATCGGCATCGTTTCTACACGTATCCTGAGAGTTTTGAAAAAACCAGCCAAAACCTTAGAAAATTTGGGAAAAAATGGGATCCCAAAGTTACGCGATTCCTTTGTTTTAGACAACCCAACACATTGTAAAATACTTCATATCTATGTACCGAAATCATATTACTCTGTGGCAAGTCCTTACAACACTTTTACTCTGAGTGAAAACTGCAACGAGGCACTCATTACGATACCCGAAGGCAACTACACAATGAACAACTTAAAAAATAAGCTGGCCGAAGTGCTAACCGCAGACAGGGAAACATTATTGAAAAATAAGCTGACATTATTGATTTACAGGGAAACGAATTATTTTAATTTATTTACATCATTTTTTAATTAGCTAAAAAACCGTTAATAACCCCGCACAGTAAAATATAGGTTTTTGAGATCGTAAGTGGTTTTTGAAAAAAAGCACTTACAATTAATTTTAATTTTAGAATTATTTATTTTTTCTTATATTACAATATAGGACAACCAAAACTTGAAAACCCGAAAAAACCAAAATGCCTACACAACACGGAGGCGAGCTGGACTTTTCTAAAACTGACTACATCAGTGCTTCTTATCGTTTGAATAAACTTAACCCACGAGAAAGCAGTAAGGGAAATGTCACTATTACCTCCGCGGGAGGACAAGAAAGCACATTGGACATTATTAGTCGCCCATTTAACTTGGCTAGGTCAGTTCTGAGTTTTACTTACACTATCCCAGACACAGATACTAAATACAACAACGCTTATATGGATTGCCTTTCTCCTATTAGACAAATTCAACTTCAAACCCATAGCGGAGTCTATCTGTGCGATTTGAACTATGTTGGAAATGTTACAAAGATGATTTGGAAGCCTGAGACTTCGCTTAAGGACTTTCTCCCACTTGAAAACCACGATGTTGGCGTTGGTGCTGACTGTATGCTTCAAAAGTGTAATGCTGACAGCAAGATTGATATGACATTACCGACAGAAAGGCGACTGTTCTTGATGCTAATGCTGCTGTTGCAGACCTTCAAGCAGATATGGCTAATATGTTTCAACCTCCTTCAACTAATGCCCGCCGTCATAATGATGCTCTCATCGCGGCCGGAACTGGAACTCCACTGCCTGTTAATGTGCCTTACAATGAGGCGAAGTATTTTACTGCTGGTGCTTTGGGTGATGGTGCCGGTGCTGGTAATATGGCTATTAAAATCAAACTTGATCTTGGTATGCTTTACAACACTATTTTCGCCCTTGATAAGACTATTATGTTTCCTGAGATTTTAACGATGCGAATTGTCTGGAACGGTTCTGCGAAGATGTATTATTCTGGTGCTGACCCGCTAAGTCCTGGTGGCGGTGCTAACATCACTGCTGGTGCTGAGGATGTTGCTGTTAGCAATCTTAACTTGTTTCTTGCTGTTGAGCAGAACCCTGGTGTCATTCAATCTATTCAAAGCCAGATTGCGGGCAGTGGTATGAGTTTTGATATTGATTATGGCTATGTGTATAAGAATACTATTGGAATTGCTAGCGATGGTAAAACATTATTTTGCGATTTGACCGCGGGCACGGGCAGAGGTTGAAGAAGATTTATCACACTGTGTTTCATTCTGTTGAAAGTGTAAATACCGCTTATGACAATGATGTAAATGATGAGCGGTCTGTTACGGGTGCTGTTGTTGCTAATGCTAAGTGAAAGGTAGTCTCATTTTACACTACCCTTGACGGAGCGAGACAGGAAGAATTTGATGTATCTGTGGCTAACCTTGAGGACTATATGATTATGAAGCCGAGGTTGGAGGGTAGTGCCTTGATGAATTCTAATGTCTATCAATACAACTGGGTTTATGCTAATTGCTGGGACAACAACCGCCCGCTGTGGAGCAAGGACCAGAACGAGATTAGCGGGCTTGACTTAACTAAGGAACGGCGATGGGAATTTATTGGAACCTGCCGAAACAAAGTCCATTCTCTACACTCTGGCTATTACTCAGCGGACTGTTAGTGTGAAGAAAAATGTAATTACAATCTCATAGGAACCCCCACCGCGGAAGTAATATTTAAAATTTTTTAATTTTTTTTCTTAGAATATAGTTTTTTATGCATCAACGAAATTTAGTCGCAGAAAATCCAGGCGGAGATTTTGTAAACCTATAAGTCGGGTATGACGGCCACATTGAAACCAATAATATGAAAACCGCCTTTGGCGAAGCGTTAACCAGTTCATTAACTCCAGTATTACAGAAAATCTTTCCATATACACTTAATACACGGATATGGACATTAACTCAAACTAATGCGACAGTAGCATTTAATGAGAATATGGCTGAATTGAAAACAGAAACAAAAGCTTCCGCTAATGCGATAATGGAAAGCAAAAAAAGAATAAAATATAGAACTGGTATGGGGGTCCTGTGTCGCTTCACCGCCTTATGGAATACTGATGAAACTAAACATTATTATTCATTTATTGGTATTGGTGACAATAATCTACAAAATGGATTCTACTTTTACAAAGAAAGGACGATAGGCTTACATATTGCACATTGTAAGGGAGGAGCAATCACTCTTATAGCACAAGCAGACTGGGATGACCCGTGTGATGGAACTGGCGATATGCCCGCCTTAGTTTAGAGCACAGAAAATGTATTTCAAATTCAATTCCAATATTTAGGCTTTGGTGCCATAAAGTTTTCAATTGAGAACCCAACGACAGGCGAATTCCAGCTAGTCCATATGATTAAGTATGCGAATGCCAACACTGGTGTCAGTCTGCGTAATACAACTATCCCTTTGTTGCTCGTATCAGAAATTATGGTACTGGAACTGGAATACAAAGTTTGAAAACAGCTAGTTGTAGTATGTTTATTGAAGGCTCCAACACTATTAATACAAGTATTATGAACACTGAAGAAGTAGCAAAACTGGAGACAACAAAGAAAGCCCTGTAATGGTTATTAGGAATAAAGCAAAGTATGATGCGAATGAGGATAACCGCGATAATTATTCAACAGTGTATCCGACTATTTTAAGTTCAACGAATGATGATGCTAAATCCTACCAAGTTAGAATAGTGAAAAATGCCACAATAACAGGCGAAGCTTATGTTGACATTGACACAAAAACTTCAATAGTAGATAGCAATATTACGGCTACAGCACTCGCTGACGGCATAACACTTTTGAAACTTTATATCCCAGCAAACGGACACAACAGGTTGACCTTAGAGATTTTGATGTCTTCTTATCGCCAACCGATACACTGACAGTCGCTCAAAAGTCAACGGCTGTGGAACCGACGGGAGCGATAAATGCTATTATTAACTTTATAGAAGATCAATGAACCTTTTGAAAAAGCTTCACCAAAAAAAAAAAAAAAAAAAAGAATAAGTTTTTGAGGTCGTAGGAGGTTTTTTTTAAAAAGCTCCTACAGATACTTTTTCAATTCATCTTTATTACTACACCAAGGCTGACGAACTAACCATTCAATATATGGCTTATCAATC
>WBZZ01001395.1:60000-65000 GCA_019918135.1 Paulinella micropora
GAATAATGCATAAGTATATAGAATGAATGAAACGAATAAGTTTAAGTTTCTTCTTCTTCTTCTCCTTCTTCTTATTCTTCTTCTTCTTCTTCTTCTTCTTCTTCTTCTTCTTCTTCTTCTCCTTCCTATTATTATTATTATTCTTGTTATTATTCTTGTTATTATTATTATTATTATTATTATTATTATTATTATTGTTATTATTATCATTATTATTATTATTATTATTATTCCGGAGGGGTGCACAAGATGGCACTCCATGGGAAGAGGAGGTGGTTGGGCCTCTCCCCACGAAGGTGACCGCTTGGGGAGGGCGGTCACCGGGATATGCGCAACTCTCAACTGGGCATTTACTCGGTAGGGGTTCGGCCAGGCAGGTTGTGGGGCTGTCTGTTGGATTGTTGGTTGGCTCGTTTTTCTTGGCTGTTGGTTTGGGTCTGGTTTCCTGGTTAGCCCATTTTCGCCGAATTTCCTGCCGAGTAAATGCCTGGGGGCTTCCAGTTCCGGTTTGGTGATCTTGTTGAGGTGAGCATTCGGAGGAAACAGTACCGAGATGGGTTGAAGATAGGATTCACATTGAGCCGAGATGGGGCTGAGTTGACCTGTTCCAACTCGGCTCCATTTCGGCTTCATGTTAATCCTATCTTCATCCTATCTGGGTTTTGTCTCCTCCCTATCTTCGCTTCTTCGGGGCCTAACTGGAACACATGATGAGCGCACGTTGGAGAGGGGCTTCAGTCGGTCCCAATGCCTTGCCAGTGCCTTGCTGCGTTGCCGTGCCTTGCCCCATGCATTCACACCCTCCACCGTTGCATTTCTAACTGAGCAGCTTCGGCTGGGATTACTATAATTGTCTGTAAGACCCTATAGGTACCGCTAGGTTCGCGCCTTCTATACCCACGTGGGGGAAGGAGTTTCAGCGGCACGCCGTCCGATCTGGCTCCACTCGGGGACACCCGTACCTCATGATGTGTATTGTTAGGAGCAGCTGAAAGTCCATATGGCATGAGAGTAGAGGCGTTGGCGATGCGATGGAGAGTGTGTGTAGTGCGTGAGGCAGGTTCTGGCGACGCTGGGGGTGCTGGCGGGCGCCGAAGGGCACGAAGCGACGCGGCAGCGTCCAGTGACACCGGCGGAAATGCGTGTAGTGTGTGTTGCAGATACCGCCGATGCTATTTGCATGGACGGGCGCTTTCCTCGGCGTAAAGAGGCGCGGCGGTGATGGCCAGCGACATTGGCCGTCTACTACTCTAAATGGATTACAAATACGCGAAGCACGGAGCTACCACTGTGGCCCTTATGGGACAAGGTAGAATCGCCGAAGACCTGGACAATCCCCGTGGGAATGCCTCTTCGACGGGCTCTGGCCCGATGTCCCAGGATGGGAGGATGAGGGCTCGCGTATATGACGGAATTCCTGAACCACGTGGAGAGGCTATCTTAGCTGCGCCTCATCCTTCCTCCCCAAACCTGGCACACGGGTCGGCGCTTCAACAAAGGGCGAGCGGCGCTATATGGCAGATGGCACCGCCGCCTCGACGGTACCGGCGGGTAGATCGGTACGACAAGGACGGGCGTAATCTGATTGTCTGGGGGCTCTCAGAACGCGCCAATCTACAGGAGATCGCCTCCAAAATGAGCGGTCTTGGTCTGGTGGTCCCGGTAATGGAGTGGCAAGGCCAGCGAATGTTTCGTCACCTGGAGCTGGTCTACGAGGACGATGACAGCAGGCAGACGGCGTTGCAGCAACTCAAACATCTCAAATTCTTCGGCAGAGGGGTCAATGTGGCCCTTGGGCGCAGGTTCAGGGACAGGGAACGTGTCCGAAGGCTTATTCGCATCCATCTGCGTGGGGAAGCGGCGGTCCGGAAGGAGGAAGCTGCGACGGGATATCGCGTCTTGCCTCTGCATGAAGAATGTGTCGATGATGTGCAGGTGGTGTCTTCGGAATTGGCTGCCGATGCACCTAAGTGTGTGTCTGAGTGTGCTGATGTGCATGTGGTGCCCCTGCATTCGGCGGCCAGTGCAGTGGGGGACCAACCTGCGCAAGCACCTGCAGAGGGGGGCAGCACGAGGGCGGAAGCCAAGCGCGGCCGTCGGGTGCGGAAACGAGCCAAGAAGCACCGCTCCAAGCAGTTCGATACCGGCTTCAAGCTACTCGTCGCGAGTCACAACTGGCAGGGTAAAACGGGATACGACAACGTAGGCACGGCGGAATGGGCATCATTCTACAAGCACGAGGGCTGGCTAGTCATCGGGGCTCAGGAGCACCGCATGGGCAAGAAGCAACTTTCCAAATGCAGCCTGGATGGATTCCGGATTTTTGGAAAACCTGCGGAGGTCAGCGAGAAAAATCGCTGCAAGGGTGGGGTTCTATTCGCGGTGGCTAACTTCCTTGGTCCGTATTGCAACCTGGTGTCAGCCCCCGTCGACCACCGGCAGCAAGTGTGGCTGCGTATCGCCTCGGGTGTTACCGGCGCTCAGGATATCTATGTGGGCAACGGCTACTTTCCCCAGGAAACGCAGGAAGAAGAGTCGTCAGAGGCGTATGCGGCCTGGCAGGCAGCTATAGCTTTTTTTGGAGCCAAAGGTCTTGTGGTCACGGTGGCGGATGCCAACGCAAAGCTCGGGCCGGCATGTAGCCGAAAAGAGGAGGGCATCGTCGGTCAGCACGGGGAGGTCGATGATAAGGGAGCACCGGTACGTTCGGAGAACGGCAAGAGACTCGCGGCTGTCCTCGTCGCTTCGGGCCTGCGAAATCTGAGCGGCTTCTCGTGCCCAGTGGAAGGGTCCTACTGATGGTCCCGGCGTGAGCAGCGCGGCATGGGCACAGGCAAGCACCTCCTCGATTACATCTGCGCGTCGCCTGGCTTGGCATCTGGAGCAAAGTTCGGAGTATGCGAAGATGATCTTGATACGGACCACAAGGCAGTATGGGCCGAACTGACGTGGAGCGGCCAGCGCCGGCCAAAGCGGGCTGCGAAACCTTACAGGTCCTTTCGTGTTGATAAGCTTATTGGTGCTGGTGTCTCGGGTAATGATCACGCTGCGAAGCAAGCGCTGGATTATCTACGCGACAAGTTCGATGACGTATTCCAGCATTGCCTACAGAAGCTTGGAGTGCATCAGCTGCCTGAGCTTGACCTATCGGGTGGTGCCGACAGCCAACGGGTGGTAGATGACGTCACCGAGCGAGTGGCGCAGTCATTCCGAATGGCGGCGCACCGGGTCCTTGGCTCCAGATGTATACGACCCCGTTTCACCAACAATTGGTTCGACGGGGAGCTAAAGGAGCTCATTCAACAGCGCCGGGAGGCCTACGCAGCATACAGGAGGGATGAATCGAATGCGGAAGCCCGTCTGAATTGGCTACGGCTCCGCAAGCAAATTCGGAAGGCAACTCGGGCCAAGAAGTCCGCCTCCTTCAAGCAAGTGCAGGAAGAAGCGGTCAAATGTCAACGCGAGCAATCCTCAAAGCGCTTTTGGCTACTCGCGAAGCGGCTTGGCGGGGCACGCAGAACGAAGGTCTCCGCGCCGGTGCAAAGGGAGGATGGCTCACTGGCGTGTACGCTGCCGGAAAAGGTCGCTCGGTGGGAGGAATTTCGGGAAAATTCGGTGAAGCCACGGGAAAATCCGGCAAGTGCGGCTGTTGTGGTGGAGTGCTGTGCAGAAGCAGGCTCGCTGGAGTGGGAGGAAGCCGAAGCTAAGCGGCAGTTCCACTGGAACGATCGCTTCAGAGATGAGGTGGCCCGAGCTATGAAGGAGCACGAAGTAGGTGAAGACACTTGCGAAGAGCTGGACAAGCCGTTCACGCAAGAGGAGGTCCTTGCAAGGCAACGTGCCCTGAATAACCACAAAGCTTGTGGCGAGGACAAAGTGAAGAACGAGATGCTCAAGTATGGCGGCGCCTACATCAATGGCTACTTAACGCAGTACTTCAACTGGATTCGAGAAGCCGAGAGGACTCCAAAAGCTTGGGGCAAGGGAATCATCGTCAATATCCCCAAGGGTGGGGATCCTACGGATCCTGACAACTGGAGGGATATCTCGATTATTAGTTGCCTTGGTAAGCTGTATCTGTCCTTATTAGCTACTCGTCTAACGCTCTTCGTGGATGGCCCGGATAAGCTACGTCCAGAGCAGGGAGGCTTCCGCCCGGGGCGTCGCACTACGGATCAGGTCTTTACCCTTTGGCAGAGGTTGAAGGGGCGTCAGCAGCAGAAGCGGGAGTCGTATGTCCTGTTCGTCGATCTACGCAAGGCTTTCCCGTCTGTTTGGAGAGATGGCCTATTTGAGAGGCTCTGGAAGCTGGGTGTAAGGGGCAAGTTCTGGCGCACGCTACGCAGGTGCTACGAGCAGACTTCGTCGCAAGTGCTAGTTGATGGAGCACTCACCCCCGAAGTACTGGAGGGTGTAGGCGTCCAACAGGGGTCCCCTCTCTCTCCCACACTCTTCAACGTCTTTATGGATGAGCTGTGTGATCGGCTGGCGAGTGCCCTCAAGATCACGGATGTGAAGCGGCTGAACGACATCAAGGCACTTCTATACGCGGACGACGTGGCCCTCATCGCTCACAGTCGCACCGAGCTCCAGAAGATGGTCAATGTTGTGGCCAAGTTCGCGGAAGATTACCGGCTGGAAGTCAACTTGAAGCCCGGCAAGACGGAAATCATGCCCATTTACACGTCGAGCAAGGCGAAACGACCAAGTATCAGGGAGCGAGGTGAGCCCGTGGTGTGGTTTCGCGGCCAGAAGCTTTGTGTCACCAGTCAGTACAAGTACCTGGGAGTGGTTATCACCGACGACCTCAAGTGGAAGGAGCAGGCCCTGCGGGCTACGCGTGTCACTGAAGTCGCCACCGCAGGTTGGTACTCTTTGTGGTGTGCATGTGAGATACAAGCTAGGTATCGTCTCATGTGCTGGAATCAACTTGTGGGGGCCAAGCTGAAGTACGCCTTCGATGTCTGGCGTGCCCCCGTATCGCAGCTCACCAAGCTGGA
>WBZZ01001395.1:95000-100000 GCA_019918135.1 Paulinella micropora
CGCTCCAAAGTTTTAAAGCGAGTCTTGATATATTATCACTTACTTACTTACTTACTTACTTACGTACTTACTGACTTACTTACTTACTGACTTACTTACTTACTAACTTACTTACTGTTCGAGGTGTTCTTATCGCTCCAAAGTCGAAAAACGCGTTATGAAGTATTATCACGAGGAAAATCAGCAGGTTGATGTATTATTGTTATCATTATTATTATTATTATTGTTAGCATCATTATTATTGTTATCATCATTGTGATTATTATTATTATCATTATTATTTCCCGATGAAAAAACCTAGTCACACTTGCTAAACAGAGTTCCAGCCCAATCGCCTCAAGGCGTTAAACTGTGACGCCAACTCATAACCCTTTGGTGGTAGATGCTGGGGAGGAGGGTCGTTGCGCGCGTAAAAGATCTTAAACTCCGCATATGCTGGTTGATAGCCCAGGACCCAGCAGACACCAGATTGTTATGGGTGGGGTTTCGAGGCAGCTCTAGCAACCGCGCTTGGTGTATGCACTTGCACATTCGGTGACGTCTTGCAAGAGGTTGCTGGGACTGCGGAATAACCTCGGCTTAGTGCAGTCTTGCCCTCAGGAGCTCCATCGGTGGCCCCGATCATCAGGCGAGAGACTGACACGGGGGGGTGGAGGACCTCGAACAAGGGTATTGGAGGCTTATGTCCGTTGAGGATATGCCATTAGCTGCATCAGTACGCCTCAGATATAGTATTATTATTATTATTATTATTATTATTATTATTATTATTATTATTATTATTATTGTTGTTGTTGTTATTATTATTATTATTATTATTATTATTATTATTATCATTATAATCATTATTATCATTATTATTATTATTATTATCATTATTATTTGTGGAGACTTTCCTTATGGAATGGAGGACTGGATGCACATGGCCTTTTGGCTCAGCAATTGGCAGGAGATACACTATTATTATTATTATTATTATTAATTATTATAATTATTATTATTATTATTATTATTATTATTATTATATTATGTTATTATTATTATTATTATTATTATTATTGTTATTATTATTATTATTATTATTATTATTATTATTATTGGACACCGTGATAGCCCAGTGGTCAAGTCCTACCATCTGGGCACTGTCGCCAGTTCGATTCCCGTCGGTGCCACCAGTATTTTCATGGAACATACCGGTCCGTCTGGAAATGTTGGAACTGCCCTTGCGGGGGTGTCATTAGAGCCTATCGTCAATTCTTCGTACTCCCCTCATGGGTGAGACGATGGAGGCGCATGTGCAGATTTGCATCAGCCATTGACAGAGAAGCACTATTATTATTATTATTATTATTGTTGTTGTTGTTATTATTGTTATTATTGTTATTATTGTTATTATTGTTATTATTATTATTATTATTATTATTATTATTATTATTATTATTATTATTATTATTATTATGGAGGGGTGCACAGTATGGCACCCCACGTGAAGAGGAGGTGGTTGGGCCTCTTCCCACTGGTTTCGAGGCTATGTCGTTGTGTTGGCTCCGAGGCTATGTTGTTGTGTTGGTTCCGAGGCTATGTTGTTGTGTTGGTTCCGAGGCTATGTTGTTGTGTTGGTTCCGAGGCTCTGTTGTTGTGTGGGTTCCGAGGCTATGTTGTTGTGTTGGTTCCGAGGCCATGTCGTTGTGTTGTTTTTTATAAGACATACACCACGTGGGATCAAAGGGGTATTTACATTCCGCGATCTAGGGGTGGTGACGGGTTTCGAGGCGTCCCAGATACTTACCACAAAACGTCCTCATGCGCTGGCAGACCGCATGAAATGTCTGCTACCCCTGTGAGTACCTCCATGCGGGCCCTACCCAGTCTCGTGGAGCTCTCATGCGGGGAAGATCAATCATTTGTAGTTGATTTCCTGCAAGGTACCCGACACTGTGCGGGTAGTGGGGACTTCCTTTTGGGGCCTTCTATGCAGGATGGTTAGAGTCACTTTTCCCTCCCCAACATACTCACTGTAGTCCCTGTTGGGTCGAGGGATGGAGGCGCATGGCCCTCGGGCTCAGCCATGACATCAATATATATATTATTATTATTATTATTATTATTATTATTATTATTATTATTATTATTATTATTATTATTATTATTATTATTATTATTATTATGGACACCGTGATAGCCCAGTGGTCAAGTTTTACCATCTGGGCCCTGTCGCCAGTTCGATTCCCGTCGGTGCCACCAGTATTTTCATTGAACATACCGGTCCGTCTGGAAGTGTTGGAACTGCCCGTGCGGGGGTGTCATTAGAGCCTATCGTCAATTCTTCGTACTCCCCTCACGGGTGAGATGATGGATGCACATGTGCAGATTTGCATCAGCCATCACAGAGAAGCACTATTATTATTATTATTATTATTATTATTATTATTATTATTATTATTATTATTATTATTATTAGTGGCACCGCGATAGCCCAGTGGTCAAGTTCAATACCATCTGGGACCTGTCGCCAGTTCGATTCCCGTCGGTGCCAGTATTTTCAAAGTATGTTTTCTTTGGAAGTATTGGTCTGTCTGGAAGGCTTGGAGCTGCCCTGCAGGGATGTCAGTAGAGCTATCGGTCAAAGTTTCGTACCCCTCGCGGGTGAGACGATGGAGGCACATGTGCATCCGCCATGGACAGAGAAGCACTATTATTATTATTATGATTATTATTATTATTATTATTATTATTATTATTTAGGGAGTACATAGGCCATTGGTCCTTTTCAATGGGCTGATTGGTATAAAGCTCCTAGAGTAATGTTCTATGCCGTCACTTCCTTTATTCCACCGATTGGTGTGGAGACTTTCCTTATGGAATGGAGGACTGGATGCACATGGCCTTTTGGCTCAGCAATTGGCAGGAGATACATTATTATTATTATTATTATATTTATTATTATTTCATTACTAAAATCATCATCATCATCATTATTATTATTATTATTATTATTATTATTATTATTATTATTATTATTATTATTATTATTATTATTATTAATGGAGGCACATGTCCGGCAGGATCAAAGGCCGATTGACTGATAAGTCTATTATTATTATTATTATTATTATTGTTATTATTATTATTATTATTATTATTATTATTATTGAATAACCTCGGCTTAGTGCAGTCTTGCCCTCAGGAGCTCCATCGGTGGCCCCGATCATCAGGCGAGAGACTGACACGGGGGGGTGGAGGACCTCGAACAAGGGTATTGGAGGCTTATGTCCGTTGAGGATATGCCATTAGCTGCATCAGTACGCCTCAGATATAGTATTATTATTATTATTATTATTGTTATTATTATTATCATTATTGTTATTATTATTATTATTATTATTATTATTATTAGTAGTAGTAGTAGTTTGGACACCGTGATAGCCCAGTGGTCAAGTTCTACCATCTGGGCCCTGTCGCCAGTTCGATTCCCGTCGGTGCCACCAGTATTTTCATTGAACATACCGGTCTATTTCTGGACCAGTATTTTCATTGAACATACCGGCCCGTCTGGAAGTGTTGGAACTGCCCTTGCGGGGGTGTCATTAGAGCTTATCGTCAATTCTTCGTACTCCCCTCACGGGTGAGACGATGGAGGCGCATGTGCAGAAATACATCAGCCATTGACAGAGAAGCACTATTATTAGTAGTATTATTATTATTATTAGTATTATTGTTGTTGTTGTTGTTGTTGTTGTTGTTATTGTTATTATTATTATTATTATTATTATTATTATTATTATTATTATCATTATTACCATCATGATTATTGTTATCAGCACTATTATTATTACCATTACTATTGTTATCATTATCATGATTACTATCATTATCAGTATTATTGCTCTTATTAGGAATACTATATAGTGGTGAAGCAACCCCTGAGTTGTTATTACCATTATTATTGTTATCATTATCATTGTTACTATCATTATCAGTATTATTGCTCTTATTAGGAATACTATGTAGTAGTCAAGCAACCCCCTGAGAATGTGGCCTCTTCCCACACCGGCGTCGAGGTTTTTTTTTTTTTTTTTTTTTTTTTTTTTTTTTTTTTTTTTTTTTTTTTTTTTTTTTTCGGTGTTGTTGTTGTTGCTGTTGTTTTTCTTTGCATATGCTGAATAGCAATGAATGAAGATCGAATCTATTATCATATGGTTTCCAGTCAGCTCAAACAATACATGACATGACAGGACAGGACAGGATAGGACAAGACAAGACAAGACAAGACAAGATAAGACAAGACAAGACAAGACAACACATCACAACACAACACAATTCAATATAATATAATACAATACAATACAATACAATACAATACAACACAATACAAAACAACTCAATGAATTTCAATACAAAACAATACAATGCAATACAATGCAATGCAATGCAATGCAATACAATACAATACAATACAATACAATACAATACAATACGATTCAATTCAATACAACACAATACAACACAATACAATACAATACAATACAATACAATACAATACAGTACAGTACAATACAATACAATACAATACGATACGATACGATACGATACAATACAATGCAATACAATACAATACAATACAATACAATACAATACAATACAATACAATACAATACAAAACAACACAATACAATTCAATATAAAACAATAATACAATACAATACAATGCAATACAATACAGTACAATACAATACAGTACAATACAATACAATACAATACAATACAATACAATGCGATACAATGCAATACAATACAATACAATACAATACAACACAAAACAACACAATACAATTCAATCAATACAATACAAGGCAAGACAAGACAAGGCAAGACAAGACAAGACAAGACAAGGCAAGACAAGAAGACAATATAACGCAAGACCATACAATACAATACAATACAATACAATACAATACAAGACAAGACAAGACAAGACAAGACAAGGCAAGGCAAGACAA
>WBZZ01001395.1:142500-145000 GCA_019918135.1 Paulinella micropora
TCTACTGCCTTTATGTCCTTATCTACTTGTTTGTCCTTATCTACTGCCTTTTTGTATTCTATCTATCTATCAGATGTGTGCAGAGGTGCGTGCAGTGACACACGAACTAGCTAGAGACTACCTCTGGCGCCTTTCTATCCTTATCTACTGCATTTTATCATATTATCTACTGCCGTTTTGTCCTTATCTACTGCCTTGTTGTCCTTGTCTACTGCCTTTTTGTCCTTATTTACCGCTTTTTCGTCCTTATCTACTGCCTTTTTGTCCTTATTCTATCTATCAGATGTGCGCAGAGGTGCGTGAAGTGGCACACGAACTAGCGAGAGACTACCTCTGGCGACAGCAACAACACAATCAGACAGAGAAAAAGGACAACCATACCGGCCCGGCCCGGTACTGCAGTCTTTTTGTCCTTATCTACTGCTGCCTTTTTATTTCTTATCTACTGCTTTTTGTTCTTATCTACTGCCTGTTTGACCTTTTCTACTGCCTTTTTGTCCTTATACTGTCTTTTGCTTATCTACTGCCGTTTTATCCCTATTTACTGCCTTTTTCTTCTTATCTACTGCTGTTTGTTTCGTATTGACTGTCTTTTTGTCATTATAACAAGAACAACAACAACAATGACAACAAAAACGACAACATCAACAACAACGACAACGACAACGATAACAACATCAACATCAACAACAACGACAACGACAACGACAACAACAACGACGACAACATCAATAACAACGACAACGACAACAACAACAACGACAACATCAACAACAACGACAGCGATAACAACAACTACGACAACATCAACAACAACGACAGCGATAACAACAACAACGACAACATCAACAACAACGACAACATCAACAACAACGACAACGACAACGTCAACAACAACGACAACATTAATAACAACGACAACGACAACGACAACATCAACAACATCGACAACAACAACAACAACAACAAAAACAACAACAACGACGACGACGACGACGAGGACAAGAACAACAACAACGACAACGACAACATCAACGACAACGACAACAACAACAACGACAACATCAACAACAACGACAACAACAACAACGACGACAACAACTACATCAACACCAACAACGACAACAACAACGACAACAACAACGACAGCAACAACGACAACGACGACGACAACAAGAACAACAGTATCATCAACAACAATAGCTACTACTACTACTACTACTACTACTACTACTACTGCTACTACTATTACCACTACTACTACTACTACTACTACTACTACTACTACTACTACTACTACTACTACTACTGCTACTACTGCTACTACTACTATCACTTCCACTGTCACTACTACTACTACTACTACTACTACTACTACTACTACTACTACTACTACTACTAACCACTACTACTACTACTACTACTACTACTACTTACTACTACTTCTACTCCTACTACTACTACCACTACCACCACCACTACCACCACTTCTACCACCACCACCACTACTACTACATACAACTGCTATCTTCTACCCGCCCATACGCATGTTTGTTCTTTTCTATTCCCTTTTTGTCCTTATCTACTGCCTTTTTGTCCTATATATTGCCTTTTCGTCCTCCACTCCCCTAGACCTCGCACCCCGCGATTGTCTAAGCTGGAAGATGCGATTCGCGACGATGCGTTCCTCAAAACCCCCCTTAGGACAGGAACCAAAGCCGCTTCCGCTTTGGGTAAAGCTAAATGTCTTATCTATCTAGATACCTTTTTATTTATCACATCTATTCATCTATCTGGATAAGCATATCCCAACGTATCCCTCCACCCCCCCCCCCCCCCCCGGCCGCCCTTTTTCCAAAAAATCTTTCTTCAGCTATATCTCTATCTATCTATCTATCTATCTATATATATATATATATATATATATATATATATATATATACATATATATATGTATATCAATCTAGGCACTCGCAAGCTCAAACCGAACCGTGCCAAGAGGCTCTTGTATCAGGCAATGATACAGCAGCAGCAGGTGTCTATCTATCTATCTATCTATCTATCTGCGAAGAGGCTCTTGTACCAGGCCATGATACAGCAGCAGCAGGTAGATAGATAGATAGATAGATGGATAGATAGATAGATAGATGAGATGTCGCAAAGGAATGTAGTCCTTGCAAAGGAACGCAGTTTCACATCAAACAGTAATTTGTGTACTGTGCATGTGTCCGGGATGGGAATCACGGGTAGACTGTGTTCTGGAAAAAAGAAGAGGAGGACGTTGAAGAAAAAGGCAATCTAGGAATGGGGAGTGGGGAGGATAAGGAAGAAGGGAAAGAAAAGGAAGCCGTTAGTCCAAGTGTTTTGAGCACCGTAAGCTAAGATAGATAGATAGATAGATAGATGAGATATCGACTAATGTCAGAAAAAAGGAGCTTCTGATTTCGTCAACCAAGGAAGTCTGTGGGTAAAGTATTAACCCGATGCCCAGCTAAGCCGT
>WBZZ01001395.1:190000-192500 GCA_019918135.1 Paulinella micropora
GCTGGCACAATGCTGGCACGTGGCCATGGACATGTGACCGTCCCAACTTTTTGTGTGGCCATGGTCACTTTCCACAGTCAAGTGACCACACCATTCAGGCCGGGTCCAAAAGCCTTAATTTTTTTCCCGTGATGGCAATAAGTAATACCGATTCGACAAAGATACTCTTCCATAGGTCACTCACACGTACACATTCAACACAAACCTCAGAGTTAGTAGTAAAGTAGTTTACTGATTTTTTGTTTAAAAAAATTGACGGGCGTTACGTTCGGAAATATTTTCGCGAAATTCTTACGATAATTACGTTCAAAATTTTGTAAGCCGTCAACCCAGAAAGCAACAGAGCGTAAATAGCTATACAATCTATCTATCTATCTATCTATCTATCTATCTATCTATCTATCTATCTATCTACCTACCTATCTACCTACCTACCTACTTGCCTACTTACCTATCTACCTACCTACCTACCTACCTGAATATGTATCATCTATCTACCTATCTATATATAAGCTACCAATTAGACAAAGGCGCTCTTCCAAAAGTCACTCACACCTACACAGTGAGCACAAGCCTTAGAAGTAATATATTTTTGTGTTTGTATATATATATATATATATATATATATATACATATATATATATGTATGTATGTATTTCTATATATATATATATATGTATATATGTATATATATATGTATATGTATATATATATATATGTATATACATGTATACATATACATATACATATATACATATACATATATACATATACATATGCATATACATACATGCATACATACATACATGCTACATACATGCATATGCAAATTTCGCACGGGTGTTACGGTCGAAAATCGTCAGAATTTTTTCGACAAACTTGACGATAATTACGTGCAAACATTTTATCGGGTCACCTCCACAAAACGTGGTCAGGTTACCGATCAAACTACATATGCGGCACGTCGAATTTGACGTGTTTTGCGGGCTCGCCGGCCCGGCCCGGCTCCACCGCAAAACACGTCAAATTTGTGGGTAGCCGCATAATCTACTATAACGGGAAATCTAGGGTGGAAAGGTATTTTGTAGGTGAGTACACGTACCAAGGGAGCAAAATATCTTCTCACCCGAGATTTCCGTATACGTATATTATGCGGCTAGCCCACAAATTTGACGTGTTTTGGGGGCGAGCCGGGCCGGGCCGGCGAGCCCGCAAAACACGTCAAATTTGGCGTGCCGCATATGTAGTTTTATCGGTAACCTGACCACATTTTGTGGGGGCGACCGAGTTCATGTTTGTTGTTGTGTGTGTAGGTGATTACGCGTACCGAGGTAGTAGGAGGTACGATACACATCCGGACTTCGTATAAGCTTCGATCTAGGTAGGTAGGTAGGTAGGTATGTATGTATGTATGTATGTATGTATGTATGTATGTATGTATGTATATATCTATGTATGTCTGTATGTATGTATGTATGTCTGTCTGTATGTCTGTCTGTCTGTTTCAGTGAGGACGCGTACGTCCTGTATGTATGTCTGTATGTCTGTATGTATGTATGTATGTATCTAAGTATGTGTCTATGTATGTCTGTCTGTATGTCTGTCTGTCTCAGTGAGGACGCCTACGTCCTGGTGTGTCTCGACCCGAAAACAGGTACTATCTATCTATCTATCTATCTATCTATCTATCTATCCACCTATCCACCTACCTATCTATCTATCTATCTATCTATCTATCTATCGATCGATCGATCGATCTATCCACCTACCTATCTATCTATCTATCTATCTATCTATCTATCTATCTATCTACGTCCTGGTTTGTCTCGACCCGAAAACAGGTACTATCTATCTATCTATCTATCTATCTATCTATCATCTATCTATCCACCTATCTATCTATCTATCTATCTATCTATCTATCTATTCCCAGTCCGCTACCCAGTCGCCGATTGGCGGCAGGGTGGAATGGATGCCTATGTCTTCGGATATGCAGAGCTGATAGACCAAACATATCTACCTAACCATCTATTAGGAAAAGGAGCCTGCTGTGGCCCCAACAACAGGACTGGATTTAAATTTGCCAAGGATTTTTTACCCCCACCTAACCTGGCCCAGGTGTTACCTACTACCTACCTACCTACCTACCTACATACCTATCTACCTACCAACCTACACCTATCTACCTATCTATCTACATATCTACCTACCTACCTATCTACCTACCTACCTACCTACCTACCTGCCTATCTACCTACCAACCTACACCTACGTCTACCTACCTATCTACCTATCTACCTACCTACCTGCCTACCTACCTACCTACCTACCTACCTACCTACCTACCTACACCTACCTACCTACCTATCTACCTATCTACCTATCTACCTACACCCACCTACCTACCTATCTATCTATCTATCTATCTACCTACCTACCTACCTATCTACCTACCTACCTACCTACCTACCTACCTACCTACCTACCTGTCTATCTATCT
>WBZZ01001395.1:235000-258971 GCA_019918135.1 Paulinella micropora
CCTGCTTACTTCCTTACTTATTTACCTACTTACTTACTTACTTACTTACTTACTTACTTACTTACTTACTTACTTACTTACTTGCTTACTTGCTTACTTGCTTACTTGCTTACTTGCTTACTTACTTCCCTACTTACTTACTTACTTACTTACTTACTTACTTACTTAACTTACTTAACTTACTTACCTACCTACCTACCTACCTACTTACCTACTTACCTACTACTTACTCCACGGTCCTAGTTGCCTTTACTGAGGCTGCTGCTGTCCATTCTGACTTACCTACTTACCTTCTTACCTACTTACCTACTTACTCCTACACGCTCCTAGTTGCCTTTACTGAGGCTGCTGCTGTCCATTCTGACTTACCTACTTACCTACTTACCTACTTACTTACTCCTACACGCTCCTAGTTGCCTTTACTGAGGCTGCTGCTGTCCATTCTGACTTACCTACTTACCTACTTACCTACTTACTTACTCCTACACGGTCCTAGTTGCCTTTACTGAGGCTGCTGCTGTCCATTCTGACTTACCTACGTACCTACTTACCTACTTACCTACTTACTTACTCCTACACGGTCCTAGTTGCCTTTACTGAGGCTGCTGCTGTCCATTCTGACTTACCTACTTACCTACTTACCTACTTACCTACTCCTACACGGTCCTAGTTGCCTTTACTGAGGCTGCTGCTGTCCATTCTGACTTACCTACTTACCAACTTACCTACTTACCTACACGTTCCTAGTTGCCTTTGCTGAGGCTGCTGCTGTCCGTTCTGACTTACCTACTTGCCTACTTACCTACTTACTTACTCCTACACGCTCCTAGTTGCCTTTGCTGAGGCTGCTGCTGTCCATTCTGACTTACCTACTTACCTACTTACCTACTTACCTACACGTTCCTAGTTGCCTTTGCTGATGCTGCTGCTGTCCATTCTGACTTACCTACTTACCTACCTACCTACTTACCTACCTACCTACTTACCTACTTACCTACTTACCTACTTACCTACACGTTCCTAGCTGCCTTTACCGAGGCTGCTGCTGTCCATTCTGACTTACCTACTTACCTACTTACCTACTCTTACACGCTCCTAGTTGCGTTTGCTGAGGCTGCTGTTGTCCATTCTGACTTACCTACCTACCTACCTACCTACTTACCTACTTACCTACTTACCTACTCCTACACGGTCCTAGTTGCCTTTACTGAGGCTGCTGCTGTCCATTCTGACTTACCTACTTACCTACTTACCTACTTACCTACTCCTACACGCTCCTAGTTGCCTTTGCTGAGGCTGCTGCTGTCCATTCTGACTTACCTACTTACCTACTTACCTACTTACCTACTCCTACACGTTCCTAGTCGCCTTTGCTGAGGCTGCTGCTGTCCATTTTGACTTACCTACTTACCTACTTACCTACTCCTACACGTTCCTAGTTGCCTTTGCTGAGGCTACTGCTGTCCATTCTGACTTACCTACTTATCTACTTACCTACTTACCTACACGCTCCTAGTTGCCTTTACAGAGGCTGCTGCTGTCCATTCTGACTTACCTACTTACCTACTTACCTACTCACCTACTTACCTACTTACCTACTCCTACACGCTCCTTAGGTGCCCTTGATAAGGCTTCTGCTGTCCATTCTGACCCTTGCGGTCATCGCGAGCCTCATCTGGGTTCTTCTCGGTCGCTCCTGGTCCTCCTCCTCGTCCTCTCCTCTCCTTTCTCACGCACCCAGCCCCCCCCCCCCCCCCCCCCTCTCTCTCTCTCTCTCTCTCCTCCACGTTCTTCAACTTCTTCGATTTTCTTCGATTCTTCCTCCTTTTCCCCTTTCCTCTTATCTTATACTCCTCCCCCTTCCTCTCCCTCTCATCTTCCTAGGTTGGAAAACAACGACAAGAGCCCAGCAAGGATCGTGCTGGCGGTGGTACAATTACTTACTTACTCACTTACTTACTTACTTACTTACTTACTTACTTACTTACTTACTTACTTACTTACTTACTTACCTACTTACTTACTTACTTACTTACTTACCTACTTACTTACTTACTTACTTACTTACTTACTTACTTACTTACTTACCTACTTACTTACCTACTTACTTACCTACTTACTTACCCACTTACTTACCTACTTACTTTCCTACTTATTTACCTACTTACTTACTTACCTACTTACTTACCTACTTACTTACTTACTTACTTACTTACTTACTTACTTACCTACTTACCTACTTACTTACCTACTTACTTACCTACTTACTTACCTACTTACTTACTTACTTACCTACTTACTTACCTACTAACTTACTTACTTACCTACCTACTTACCTACTTACTTACCTACTTACTTACCTAACTTACTTATTTACTTACTTACTTACCTACTTACTTACCTACTTACTTACCTACTTACTTACCTACTTACTTGCTTACTTACTTGCTTACTTACCTACTTACTTACTTACTTACTTACCTACTTACTTACCTACTTACTTACTTACTTACTTACTTACTTACTTACTTACTTACTTACTTACTTACTTACTTACTTACTTACTTACTTACCTACTTACTTACTTACTTACTTACTTACTCCTACACGTTTCTAGGTGTCATAGATAGATAGATAGATAGGTAGGTAGATAGATAGGTAGATAGATAGATAGATAGATAGATAGATAGATAGATAGATAGATAGATAGATAGATAGATAGATAGATAGATAGATAGATAGGTAGGTAGGTAGTTAGGTAGATAGAAGATAGATAGGTAGCCTACCTGCTTATCTACATGTGTGTCTATCTATATATCTTATTTAATTCATGATTTTATTGTATTGAATTTGTGTTTGTGGCCTCTCTATGCTTCCTATCTACCGATCTATTTATCGACCACCTCCACAAAATGTGGTCAGGTTACCGATAAAACCACATATGCGGCGCGCCGAATTTGACGTGTTTTGCGGGCTCGCCGGCCCGGCTCCGGCTCGCCCGTAAAACACTGCAAATTTGTGGCTAGCCGCATAATGTACTATTATCGATCTATCTTTCCATTATTCGCTTGATGGCAGATGGCCTCTCTCTCGCCTTCCTATCTACCGATCTATTTCTTGATCTATCTGTTCCTTTAAGGACGACTGAAAATTTTCGGCCACCTCAAATTTTGGCACAAAAAAAAAAAAAAAAAAAAAAAAAAAAAAAAAAAAAAAAAAAAAAAACGTATCTTGCGGTGAAAAGACTAGTGAAGAATTCCGGCCACCGAAAGTTTTGTGCAAAAACAACGTATTTTGCGGTGAAAAATCACAGGTCGAAATTTTTCACTCGTCCTTGTTCGTTTGATTGCAGGTGGCCTCTCTCTCCTTCCTTACCTACCTACCTACTTACCTACCTACCTACCTACCTACTTACCTACTTACTTACTCCTACACGGTCCTAGTTGCCTTTACTGAGGCTGCTGCTGTCCATTCTGACTTACCTACTTACCTACTTACCTACTCCTACACGCTCCTAGTTGCCTTTGCAGAGGCTGCTGCTGTCCATTCTGACTTACCTACTTACCTACTTACCTATTTACCTACACGTTCCTAGTTGCCTTTACTGAGGCTGCTGCTGTCCATTCTGACTTACCTACTTACCTACTTACTTACTCCTACACGCTCCTAGTTGCCTTTGCTGAGGCTGCTGCTGTCCATTCTGACTTACCTACTTACCTACTTACCTACTTGTTTGATTGCAGGTGGCTTCTCTCTCCTTGCTACTAGCCCTCCTCGCCCTTTATCACTACTGGGGAGGCATGTCTGGCCCAAGTATATCTATCTATCTATCTATCTATCTATCCATCTATATATCCTATCTATCCTATCTATCTATCTATCTATCTATCTTATCTATCTATCTATCTATCTATCTATCTTATCTTATCTATCTATCTATCTATCGATCTATCTATCTATCTATATTGTCTGTATTGTATGTATTGTATGTATTGTATACATTTTATTTTTGTTATCGCTTTTTATTAATACTGTATTGTATTTATTGTATGTCTTGTATACATTTTATTTTGTTGTCGCTCTCTACCATTACTGTATTGTATGTATTGTATGTTTTGTCTGTATATTGTATGTATTGTATTTTATTTTGTTGTCGCCCTCTATGTATGTATTGTATGTATTGTATGTATTGTATACATTTGTATGTATGTATTGCATGTATGTATTGTATGTATTGTATGTATTGTCTGACACAAGTATGTATTGTATGCATTGTATACATATCGTATACATATCGTATACATATTGTATGTATTGTATGTATTGTACATCTTGTATACATTTTATTTTTCTTATCGCTTCTCTACCATCACTGGAGTGTACGTGTATTGTCTTTGATTTCGTTGTATGTGTATCGTGTACGTCTTGTACGTCTTGTATGTATTTGTATGCGTTTTTATCGTGTTATTTAGCGCTTCGGCAGCGTGTCTCCTCTTTCTGTGCCTATTGCTACCGCAACAGGTCGGCGCGGCGCAAAAGTTCCACGCATTTTGCGCTTGTTTTTTTTTTTTTTTTTTTTTTTTTTTTTTTTTTTTTTTTTTTTTTTTTTAAAAAAAAAACAGAAATTGGCAAAAAACAAAAAAAAAAAGCCCAGGCCTTTTGCGTTCATTTTCAACAGAAATTGGAAGAGGACAAAAAAAAAATCAGGCGTTTTGCGTTCATTTTTTTTGGGGGGGGGTAGAAATTCTAAGATGTTCTCAAAAAAAGCCAGTGGGTAGGTGGAAAGCAAAACAATAATTGTTTTGCTGTTCGTAACAACCATACTGCCATGCATCACATACATATACACATGCATACATACATACATACATACATACCCACACACACACACACGCACACACACACATATCTATCTATCTATCTATCTACCTGATCTATCTGCCTAGGGAGTACCGAGAGCTCAGGCGAGATGAAGCGAGTGAAAGACTCATATCTATCTATCTATCTATCTATCTATCTATCTATCTACCTGATCTATATCTACCTAGGGAGTACCGAGAGCTCAGGCGAGATGAAGCTAGTGAAAGACTCATATATATCTATCGATCTATCTATCTATCTATCTATCTATCTATCTATCTATCTATCTACCTGATCTATCTACCTAGGAAGTACCGAGAGCTCAGGCGAGATGAAGCTAGTGAAAGACTCATCTATCTATCTATCTATCTATCTATCTATCTATCTACCTGGATCTATCTACCTAGGGAGTACCGAGAGCTCAGGCGAGATGAATCTAGTGAAAGACTCATATCCATCTATCTATCTATCTATCTATCTATCTATCTGATATATCTCCCGAGGGAGTGCCGAGAGCTCAGGCGAGATGAAGCTAGTGAAAGACTCATATCTATCTATCTATCTATCTATCTATCTATCTATCTACCTAGGGAGTACCGAGAGCTCAGGCGAGATGATCATGAAGCATGTGAAAGACTCACAGGTCTAGACATATCTATCTATCTATCTGTCTGTCTATCATATCTATCTATCTATCTATCTATCTATCCATCTATCTATCTATCTATCTAGAGATGAAGCTAGTGAAAGACTCACAGGTCTAGACATATCCATCTATCTATCTATCTATCTATCTATCTATCTATCTATCTATCAGGCGAGATGAAGCAAGCACAAGACTGTATGTATGTATGTATCTATCTATCTATCTATCTATCTATCTATGTATCGATGTATGTATGTATCTATGTATGTATGTATGTATGTATGTATGTATGTATGTATGTATGTATAATATACGTATGTATGTATATTAGACGACAGTCACTCCTCGGACCAAGAACAAGAATCACAGGTATGTATGTATGTATGTATGTATGTATGTATGTATGTATGTATGTGTGTGTGTGTGTGCATGTATGTATGTATGTATGTATGTATGTGTGTGTGTGCATGTATGTATGTATGTATGTATGTATGCCATACATAAATGTGCGTGTATATTTATGCATAATTTTATGTGCGCGCCTCTATATTCATGAATCGTGTCTGTACATACAATTTTACGTAAGCGCTAACCGTCGATTTGTCCGTTTTTTTTTTTTTTTTTTTTTTTTTTTTTTTTTTTTTTTTTTTTTTTTTTTTTTTTTAATAGTACCTTTTTGTACATACATACATATGACATGTTGATTTGCTAGGGGTTCTATGAAAACATCCCAGGCGGCGGCTTCGCAGTCACTGCGGGGCGGTACATATTACGATATGTTAGAATGCATTACATTAGATTACATTGCATTACATTTAGATTACATTTACATATTACAATACATTACATTACATTACATATTACGATACATTACGTTATGTTAGAATGCATTATATTGCAATATTGCCATTACATGACATTACATTTAGATTACATTACCATTACATTTCATTACCATTGCATTACGTTACCATTACATTTACATTACATTTACATAACATTTACATTACATTACATTACATTGCCATTACAGTACATTACAGTACATTACCATTACATAAACATCAAATTCCATCACGTTAGATTGCATTACATTACATTACATTACATTACTTTACATTACGTTACATTACATTACATCACATTACATGACAATTACGTTACATCACATTACATTACTTGACATTTACATTACATTACATTGCATTTACATTACATTACATTATATTACATTACATTACCATTACATTACATTTGCATGACATTAGAGGCTTATCGCCAAAAAATTGCTGCCTAAACCGAAAGCTCAACACAAAAATTGTGGTGCTCCCCGTGAATAGCTGCGCTGATCCCAGCAAATTCCCAAAGTTGCTTTCATCTTTGACGCAATTTTTGGAATACGCTGGGACCGGCGCAGCTATTCACGAAGAGTATCACACTTTTTGTGTTGAGCTTTCGATTTAGCAAGCAAATTTCTCGCGAAAAGCCTCTATTACATGACATGACATGACAGGATTCCCCTAGATCGCTCCCCCCTAGATCGCTCCCCCCTAGATCGCTCCAACACTGTCTTTCACCTGGCCGGTGGCACCAGTCAGCGGAACCTTCAGGTTTCTTACTTACTTACTTACTTACTTACTTACTTACCTACTTACCGACTTACCTACTTACCTACTACTTACTTACTTACCTACTTACCTACTTACCTACTTTCCACCTACCTACTTACTTACTTACTTACTTACTTACTTACTTACTTACTTACTTACCTACTTACCTACTTAATTACTTACTTACTTACTTACTTACTTACTTACTTACTTACTCACTTACTTACTTACTTACTTACTTACTTACTTACTTACTTACTTACCTTACCACCTACTTGCTTACTCACTCACTTACTTACTTACTTACTTACTTACTTACTTACTTATTTACCTACTTACCTACTTACCACCTACTTACCTGCTTACTTACTTACTTACTTATTTACTTACTTACTTACTTACTTACTTACTTACTTACTTACTTACTTACTTACTTACTTACTTATTTACCTCCTTACCTTCGTACCTACTTCCCTACTTACCTACTTACCACCTACTTACCTACTTACCTACATACCTACACTTACTTACCTACTTACCAACTTACCTACTTACCTACTTACTTACTTACTTACTTACTTACTTACTTACTTACTTACTTACTTACTTACTTAACTTACTTAACTTACCGCCTACTTACTTACTTACTCACTTACTTACTCACTAACTTACTCACTTACTTACTTACTCACTTACTTACTCACTTACTCACTTACTTACTTACTTACTTACTTACCTACTTACCTACTTACTTACTTATTTACTTATTTACTTACTTACTTACTTACTTACTTACTCACTTACTTACTTACTTACCTACTTACCTACTTACCTACTTACTTACTTACTTACCTACTTACTTACTTACTTACTTACTCACTTACTTACTTACTTACTTACTTACTTACTTACTTACTCACTTACTTACTTACTTACCTACTTACTTACAAACTTACTTACCTACTTATTTACTTATTTACTTACTTACTTACTTACTTACTTACTTACTTACTTACTTGCTTGCTTGCTTGCTTACTTGTTTACTTAGGCTACCGCTACCGCCGCCGCTCTGGTCCGTTCTCTATCTATCTACCTATCTATCTATCTATCTATCCATCTATCCATCTACCTCTCCATCCATCTACCTCTCCATCCAGCCACTTATCCATCCATCTACCTACCCACCTTTCTATCTATTTGTCTATAGGATATTTGTCTATAGGACCGGCGCGATAGCTTAGGAGAAGTGTATCCAACCAAAGTTGTCGGTCGCTCGATCCCCCTTCAACACTATCAACAATAATGATTATTTATCGGTCACCTCCACGAAATGTGGTCAGGTTACCGATAAAACTACATATGCGGCGCGCCAAGTTCGACGTGTTTTGCGGGCTCGCCGGCCCGGCCCGGCTCGCCCGCAAAACACGTCAAATTTGTGGCTAGCCGCATAATATACTATTATCCACCGTGTTTGTTTATTCCTGACTAGCTTTTAAAGGTTTGAAATGGTTTTAACGTTGAGAAATAATAATAGAACGTTAATATTTATCAATTCTATTCTATCATGACGGATTCGATAACCACTTCCATTTTCTTCTTACGCTTTCCACTTATCCCTACTAGTGGCAAGTATTTACTTATTGAAAGTGATTGCGTTTGAATATACCATATATATACATTATATATATATATATATATATATATTATATATATATATATATTGTGTGTGTGTAAACTTGTTTATTATTATTTAATAAAAATGCTTGAAGTCTGTGAAGGCTCTGGACCCGTGACCATCGGAAGCGGAACGGCGTGTTGGCCATCCACACAGGCCATATGGTTGAAAAGTGAAACAGGTACAACCGACATGCCTCCATACAGCCTAGAGTCTGAGTAAGCTCATCCTCTTGCTTGAACACCTTGCGGGAGTACCGTATTTCGACGAACAACAGGACTGACTCAGCAAGGATTTTAGTGCTCAAGCTCTTGGTATTAGTACATGACTTTAAACTGTTCCAACCCATGTTCTCCTGTCTTGGTCATGACTTTAAACTTTACCAACCCAGTTTCCTTAACTTAACCTTGTTCATCATTTGTCCATTTCTCAATTGTCATTTTCGTTTCCTTTTTCTGTTTCCTTCTCCTTCTGTTTTTTCCCTATTGCCTTCATTGTTATCTTTTCCTCCTCTATTCGCTTTCAAGTTGCCTTCTCTTTCGTTCTCTTCTTTCTTTCAGTCGTTTTCTTCTCTTCCTTCCTTCTCATTTCTCTCCTTTCCCCCCTCTTCTTCGCATACACTCTTCTAACTTCTTTTTATTTTTCCTTTTTTGACTTCCCATACTTCTCCCTGTAGTCTGCCTTTTTCTCTCTTTTTTTCCCATCGTTTTTACCGATGTTCGTCTACTTACATTCTTCCTTTTCAGCTCCACGAAAAGCAAGCGTTCTTCATTATTAAAAGTCCAAGTTTGCATGCCATGAGATGGTGATAGGGACCCTCATAGCAATGTTCTTCCTATTCTACCGCGTAAAGCAGCAGGCTCAGGATTAATAATATTATAGACATGTATTAATAGAAGTATATTGTTACAATGGTTCGATATTTAATAACCGATAACTGTCCTGATGATATGAAGACTGAGGAATACCTAACGAAGTGACTCCGTAATCTTCAGACCAAGGATAACCGACAGTGTCAAAGATGATGGCCTCTACCGACAAGCTCGTGGATTTCAACAATTTCGTTGCAAGACGAATTCAAGCCGAGATCTGGAGCACTGTCTCGTTAAGCATGAGGTTTTCAATTTTCAGGAAATAGTTATTTAATATTAAATAACAGGGGTTTACCAGACCACTAGTGACCCGCGTGCTCACCCCTTGGCAAAAGGTTTAAGTAAATGCAAGTTTTAGTTCAAGTGAAAGAGCAAAGGTTGGGTAAAGGGTAAGATATGTATATGATCTCCAGGTCTTTGGAGCTGTGCTCCCGACGAAGATTCTGAGATAGAAGCTTGTGGTGTAGAACAGGTTTTCGTTGTGTTGGATTGCGTAGTAACGGATGTGAGGGCCTGAGTTGAAGTGGAACTTGAATATGAATGATACGCTCAGAGTGAGATTGAAAATGCAACTGATATAGATAAAAAAGGAAATTGCATTTGTAAGAAAGGAAATTTTCCAGTGCATCTACTGCGACGTGAAAATACTGGGAAAATGGAAACTTGAACTAGTTTGAAATAAATTGTTTTGTATTATATTACGTTAATAGTTCCTCTATGATTTAATTAGTTCCCCCGGTATAGTTAGGTCGGGAGCCTGCAGGCCCCGCCGTCCTGTGCATGAGGAGAGTAAAGCACATATATTGCTGTTGACATTCAAGACAACAACAAAAATTAGTTTTTCATTTTTGTGTCAGATTTTCATTTTTGTGACAGTTTTTCATTTTTGTGACAAAAATTCAAATTTTCAAATTTAACGGTAACATTTCGCGAAAATTTACGATATTTTGCGGACGAATATAGCCGTTAATTTGAAAAATTCAAATTTTCACCCAAAATCAAAATTCCAACCAAAACTGAAATTCCAACCAAAACAGAAAAATCAATTTTTTTTGTTGTCTTGAATGTCAACAGCAATAAGAAGATAGTATTTGGGTAATGGTAATAAGTATAAGCATCACTGATTTCTGTTGCCGCATAGGGATAATATAAATATCGGTCGCAGGGTAAACGCAGTCACCAGTGCGTCGAATCCGTAGCTAGTGTTTGACCTATGTTAGTGTCTGCCTTAGTTCCATAGGGAGGTGAGCAAAGTTACGGATGACGGCGAGGGCGAGGCTGCTCCATTCTTCAGTGCACAGGTAGTGTACTCGATCAAAGGCTGCTTTCCAGACTGAGTTTGGGTAATGTATCTCCACCATAAATTGTAATGTCGCCGACAGGAGGAGATTCTGTGAGTTTGTTTGCCGTGCAAAATTGGCAAGCATGCCAACGAGAGTAGCATGAAGTATCGTACGGTTAATATATAAGGGGAGTAAGGTGGGAGTCGAGGAATGGGCTGCTGGCTGTTGGTCATAATTTCTTTCCAGTTTTTGAACAAAGGTCTGATGTTGAAGTTCAAGTTTGGGTTTTGGTGTAGTTGTATGGAAGTTCCCGCAAACTCCACAACGAAGGTAGCTTCTTTAGGCTTCAGTACATCTTCTTCCAGTTCGAGCCTGAGGCCGCCAGTATAGGCATGGGGTTGTGATGGTGACTCGACTGTTGTTCCAGAGTTGCGTATGGCTTGCAGTATCTTTCGAGCTTCATTTGCTTCGAGTTCATTATCCGGATCCCAATTCACTTGCAAGTATTAGTAAGAGGAGATCATCAATCTGGCGTTTGCCATATACGTGTTTGGTAAAGGATGGCTTTAGTAGCATACGGAGTAGAACAACTTCATCGCACATGCATTTCATTTGTGCAAGGGGGAAGACAGATATCCGCCAATTGGGCATCCATCTTTCTGGACAAAGACATTTCCTAAGTAGGGTTACGAATAGCTGCTATTATTCATTCACTTAATTTTCTGTAAGCACGAATCAGTGTATGTTTTGAAGTTATGGATACTGCAAGCATGTAATGTAGCATTTTACACATGCATTTTATTTCTCAAGAGACTGACACTCAGCCTCCACTTTGGAATAACAAACAAACCGCTGGTAGATATGTGGCAGGTTGATGGACTACACCAGCCGTGCCAATGCCCTTCCTTCCTTTCCACCTTCCTTCCTTCCTTCCTTCCTTCCTTCCTTCCTTCCATCTATCCATCCGTCCATGCACACATGCATACATGCATACTTGCATACATACATGCATACCAATCACACATACACATTTATGCACCACAAAAATAAGTGAATCAGCAGCCTCAGAGATGGTTACTGCTCCATTCACCTTCCATTCGACGATAAAGTTCAGTCGTGAATACTTTGACCTTCTAGCAGCAGTAGCCTCCATAATAGAAACCGCAGGAGTAACAGCAGATCATGCTTTGTAGATGTTATCGTCTTCCGTGTCGGCGAGTTCAGTAAAGGAGGGCATGTGACCCTACGGAAGAAATTCACAACTTTGTTTGAAGATGAAGAGGGCACGCAGGAAACAGAACGCTGCGATCGAGAATGAGTATGTATGCATGTCTACAGGTGTATATGTAAGGGTATGTACATATCTAACAGGAACCTTAGTCGTGGGATTCGAGAGAAATAGAGAGAGCGAGTCCGAGAGAGAGAGAGAGAGAGAGAAAGAGAGAGAGAGAGAGAGAGAGAGAGAGAGAGAGAGAGAGAGACCGCTGCGGCATGGATTAGGGCCCCCGCATGCGCAAGCGCCTTGTCCGACTTTCTGCGCAAGAGAAGAGAATGGCAAGAGTTCAATAGAAAGTTTAGGAAAACAATAAATTTGGCAATAGATGGAAAGATTATATAGATTAGAATAAGATTAGAATAAGATTAGATTAGATTACATTGTAAAGAATGGACGGATGGATACATGGGCGGGATGGGTAACAGGATAAATATATGAATGGATGATGGAAGAATATAACCGGCTGGATGGATGAATGCAAAAATGGACGGATGGATGGGTGGACGACGGAGGGATAGATGGATAGGATGCAATAGGATGCAGTGACCGTCCTGAGGCCCTAGGGGCTTGGTCGGATTGCAGTGACAGTCCTGAGACCTTAGGGGCTTGGTCGGATTTGCTAGCTTCTAGCACGGGCCGACCAAAGGTCTGCCAGCGAGAAACAACAGTTGATCGTGAGACAGATATGATTGAGTGCATGGAAGAGAGAAAGAAGGCAAGCGGGCGCGGAAATGGATCCGGAAGAACACTTTTCGCACACATCTTATGAAGTACATTGTGTTACATTGTAAACAAGGCAATTCCACATTCATCAAGACAAAGATCTCGACCGTGCGCGGCGCCGAGATGGTACGGATGGCCTTGGTTTTGGACATCGGCTATACACATACACACATGAACATATCCCACACTTTTTTGAATTAATGTACGCATGTTTGGTACGTGCATGCTCATTAATATCATATTATGTATATAGTCGTCCATCTGCATACAAACGACACCGAACGCCACATATATTTACTATTCATATACATCATTACACTAGGGCACGAACAGCATCGTGTCATAATAATTTATATATATTCTCTCTCTCTCTTTCTTTCTCTCTCTCTCTCTCTCTCTCTCTCTCTCTCTCTTTCTTTCTTTCTCTCTCTCTCTCTCTCTCTCTCTCTCTCTCTCTCTCTCTCTCTCTCTCTCTCTCTCTCTCTCTCTCTGAAATGGAAACACGCTTTTCGCACACATCTTATGAAGTACATTGTGTTACATTGTAAACAAGGCAATTCCACATTCATCAAGACAAAGAGCTTGACTGTGCGCGGCGCCGAGGAGGGACGGATGACCTTGGTTTTGGACGGCTATAAACATACACACATGAAGATATCCCACACTTTTTTGAATTAATTTATGCATGTATGATGCGTGCATGCTCATTAATATCATATTATGTATATAGACGTCCATCTACAAACGACACCGAATGCCACATATATTTATTATTCATATACATCATTACACTAGGACACGAACAGCATCGTGTCATAATTATATATACATTCTCTCTCTCCCTCCTCCTTCCTGTCTCTCACTCCCTGCTCTCTCGCTCTCTCTCTCTCTCTCTCTCTCTCTCTCTCTCTCTCTCTCTCTCTCTCTCTCTCTCTCTCTCTCTCTGTCTGTCTCTCTCCCGGACCGAGCATGGCGCGGAGGTGGCGCGGGATGCGCCGACTTTGGGCAGCTTGGGCAGGTCGCCGGAAGAGTGGTCATGCACCACTTGGTTGATCGAACTCGGGGCGGAGTTGCGAACTGGAAGACACAGAGCAGGAGAAGAGAGAGAGAGAGAGAGAGAGAGAGAGAGAGAGAGAAATGAAAGATTGATTTACAGAAATGGAAGGATAGAAAGAATATTATATTTATTATTATTAATATTGAACAAACAAACAAAGAGTAACAATAACAACGACAATTATACTTGACCCGAAATAACGATAGTAATAACAACAACAAATTATACAAATAATGATAAATATACTATAATAATTATAATTACTAAGTAATTAATTTAGTAAGTAAAAATAATAATGCAGGCTTCCTCGGTCTACGACTTTTTTTGGGCACACGCAGAAACAAAACAGCAACAGGGAGCAAGAGCAAAACCGGAACACACCGATGCGTAAGAGCAATTATGTGGACAACGGTGGCCAAGTCGCTCAGAGGCGTGGCCAGCGGACCTGCACGATAACCTGGGGCGTGGACCGCCAACGGGCGCGTGCTATTCTCCGCCTTTTTCAAGGTGCTGCGACACTGGGCGAGCTGGGAAAAAAAGGGGGGGGGGGGGAAGGAGAGAGCGAGAGAGCGCGCGCGCGCGCGCGCGAGAGAGAGAGAGAGAGAGAGAAAGAAAGAGAGAGAAAGAAAGAGAGAGAACGAAGGAGAAAGAGACGAAGTTAAGAAGTAGCATTCTCGTGACCTCTCTCTCTCTCTCTCTCTCTCTCTCTCTCTCTCTCTCTCTCTCTCTCTCTCTCTCTCTCTCTCTCTCTCTCTCTCTTGCTCGCTCGCTTGTGCGCTCAGGTCCTATCAGCTCAGTTTGGACCTTAGCTCTGGATGCAGCTCTGGAAGGGTGCCTTTGGACGTCGATATGACCACCAAGTTTGAGTCTGCAACCACCGATCAACACAGTTGTTCGCAACCAATAGAAGAAGAGAAACAAGAACAGAGCGAGACAGAAAGACAGAATGAGAGAACAAAGGTTTGAAGAGGGAATAAAAGGGTGAAGAGAGTTGAGAATATGTGATTGTCTGCACTCTTTCTCTTGTTCCTTTGTAGGACGAATGCGTCTTATGTCGGGCTTGTCGCATGTTCACAAGCAGCTGCTTGCATGCTGTCCCCAATAGCTGTACAAACGAGTTTAGCGTTGGTTGTTTATGCTTCCACGTCGTGATGTCTGCAGTATCCCCTTGACATTTGCGTTTTTTTTTGCCATCGAAAAGGTACCTTCGTTCTGAACCGACGCGCTCCGCTGTCTGCCCCTGGCAGCTCCGGCATAAAAGGGTTAGTTAGAGTCCACTGTGAAGGTCTCCTCACCAGCCACTTCTGAGTCCGGTACAAAAACGATCTAAAACACAATTCAAAGCCTGTGGCTTTCAGTTCAAAATTTCAAGATATGGATGATTGTGACCGCAACAAATACTCAAAGAGTGTGATTATATTATCATAAGTGCGAGGCGAGGTCTCTGAGCTAAGGTGATCAGCTTGTTACCTATTAGAGCCACGGCAAATGGTACAGGTATCAAAGAAGGGACAGACAAACCGTGCAGGGAAGGGATTGGAAGATCATTTTATATGTGCGGCGCTAGGCAGACGCGCGTCAGCAAAGCGCACTCAAATTAAAACCAAAGGCAAAAACATGAATGCAAAAAAGGAGATGAAATTAAACTGTGATCAGTGACACGGAGCAGGAAAGGTACATCATCAATCAAATCGGAGGTGCCAACGCCAGAGTCGTTCGGGGTGGATCCACGGCCGCTCATGTTCGTGCCCAGTCCCAAGAAGGAGCCCACATTGGACTTCTTGGAGTGGTGCGAGGGTCCCACCTCTGAGCGCAGGTCCGAGGGTCCCACGTCTGAGCGCAGGTCCGAGCGCAGGCCGGAGCGCAGGTGCGGCGGGTTGATCTTGGCTATGTGGTCGTGAGTCTTGGAGCGATCCTAAACCCACAATGCGATATTTCGTTCTTGGCTAATGAATGCAGACAGAGGTTGACTCACCGCGACTCTGTTCGTGTGCGTTCGCGCATGGGTTGCACTACCGGTCTTCTCCGAGTCGGTGGTGTACTTGGAATCGTTCATCTGATTCCTTTCAAAAGGAGAGAAAAAAATTGAAATAGAAAGAGAGAATGCGCGCGCGCGAGAAAGAGATAAATGAAAGAAGGGGTAGGAGGGAATACTACCGTGAACACTAAGAGAGACTGATAAGGCATGGAGAATAATGGACGACCATGGATGCCGTGGAAAGCCGCGAAACGATGAAATAAGGTATGCAAACATATTTTCCAACACAGCAAGGGACAGAGATCAGGGGAAAAGAATGTAGAGCAAAAAGGACCTGTAGATTTCCATAAACTTGGGCGCATAGAGCACGAACACCTACTCAATCAAAGATATTTTTCATTTACCGAAGGAAAAAATATAGAGCCAAATGTACCGGTGTTATCGAGCCGATGAGTATCGCAATAGAGCGCACCATCATTTTGGGAGTGAGGGCGGTATCTTCCAACATGTAGTCCACCATGATTCCCACCAGGCCCACGAAGACGGTGTTGTAGAGCAGCCAGGCATTCAGCTTAGACTCATTGAACACTGTAGGCAGCTTGCGCACGCGGAAGGCCAGGTAACTTTGCCCACAGAGAAGCACGGTAAAGGACGCGAAAATCAATGGATTGAACACTCTACTAATGTGGCAGCCATCCACGTAGGTGTAGAAATTCTGCGCGTACACATGCAAAGATGGGATTTTTGCAACTTGTTGCACTAGCAGCTTCCTGAAATTTGAGGCCAGGAAAGCGTGCATCCGCAGAAATTCATGAACATGTCAAAGGTCTATCTTCTAAATGCCTGTCCTGGGAATTGGACACTTCTCTGTTTTGCCTGCAGCCTACTGCTGTTAACTGGCAATCTGTTTCTAACAAGTATGCTTTTGCACGTTGTGCGCAGGTGGTATGCTCTGTGCGCACGAGCCTATGGGGATATTTTGTCTCACATGAAATTGCAGTGGCTAGGAATATAATAGCGGAAATGTGCGTGTGCGTGATTTGGATTTGCAACCTGTACTTCATTTTCTCATAGAATGGGGGATCGATGAGAAAAAGGAGCCCCAGCAGGAAGCTAGTGGCACCGATGAAAGAGAGCACCATGACGGCCACCTTGTGTCTTTGAAACGAATAGCGTGTGGCACCTGCATTTTACATTCAAGCCATGATGCAATACTGACTGAACATGCGAGGAGGGGAGCTCAGAGTCGCAGGTTGATGGGATGAAGAAGAGTGTGCGTTTATTTGTTTATTTATTTATTTGGGGGGGGGGGGGGGGGTTTGCAAAGAAGTAAATCGACATGTGCAACAGGGGTTGTTGACAAAGAAGGAGAAATAGGGATAGAGGGGCGCGCGGGAAATTGGGGGCCGAAGGGTATAGTGAAGTGGCTTAACGTGAATAGAAAGAACAACCTTATGTTTGTCTGGCTATCTGGCCGCTAGTATAGCAGCAAGCATATTTTACCTTCTGCTTGGTTTCATAAATTCGGAATATTATGTGCAGCCGGTATGTTTTGGAAGAGAGCCCCAAATTAAAGATGGTGGAAGCGCCAATGCAAGGCATCCACCTGCATTTCCGAAATACATTTGCTCATATGAAAAGGTTTATGGCCAGCAGAGAGTAGTTCACACGTCAGAGCAAAATTATGACGCAAGGTTTTTTGTGCACGTACCATCTGGTTGCACATATCCAATTGTCAGGACCAGGAAGGATCGAAAATAGGATCGTGGACAAACAGACCACTGAGCATGCCAAGATCAAGACCACATTGAAGACAAACGACGCCTTCATGAGCTTGATGTTCCTGTGCTTGATGATCATGTATGCACAGGAAAAGCACAGCACACCAAAGAGCCCCGACAAGCTCCTGACAGCGTATTGCGCGCCTAAGTTGAAGCTCACATTAACCTCATAGGCAACGCTCTGGGAGCTGCCGCTTGTGAGCGTGTAGGTTTCGAAAGGGCAGAGCGTGCACTTGAAGGCACCCGCAGCCGCGCTGATGGAACCGCGCTCACAGGGCCGACACTCTCCCGATACCTGGCAGCAGTGCATTAATATTATATAGTTCATGTATGCGTGTGAGTGAGTGTGTGTGTGTTTGTGTGAACTTAAAGTAAAAAAACATCATGGTATTACTATCAATAGTGCAATTTGCAGAAAGATTTTTTCGATTACGTTACCGTCAGGGCTGAAGTAGCCGGCAGGGCAGGGCACACAGAAGGCGGGGCTGCTGGAGCTGTTGGCTGTGGTGCGGTATGCGCCCTCGCCACACGAGCCATTCGCTTCCAGCGCCATATCGAAGCGCACCTGTGCAGTGCGCCACTTATCTTGCATTGCTTTCAAACACTTCTCGAGTCATGTCTTCAAAATAAAATGCTTACTATTTCTTATTCCCTTATTCACATTCATAGATATGTGCAACAACTTAATGCGTTAGCACACCCCCCCCCCCCCCCCCCAAACACACACACACACACACACACGCACGCACACACACACACACACACACACAACAAGCACACACCCAAAGAGGGATCAATGGAGGAGCAACAAAAAAAGCAAATCAGAGAAAAGCGCAGGCTCAGTATGTTGCCGACCTTGGACACCGGGGAGTAATCAAAGGCAGTGGTGAAGCCCGCGTGGGACCCTGACAACATTGTGGCATAACATGACAATCGAAGTCACAGCCCAAGCGCTCTAGATTAGTAGATTGCTTGCCCGCAGATTATATATATATATATATATATATATATATATATATATATATATATATATATATATATATATATATATATATATATATGAGGCTGGCTGACCGGCCATGGCAGCGGTGCTGTAGTCCCGCAAGGCAAGCAGTGGTATCGACACCACGTTCGCGATCGCATCAGGCACATGTTCTAGCGCGGTCAGCGGCCACTCGGGGTACAAATCCGTTGACACCAGCTGGAAGAAGTTGGAGTAGTTTTGCTGGTTGATCACGAAAAAGTCCTCAATGGCATAGACGCCTTGGATGATGAGCGTTTCCAGCGTCCTGGTGCGCACCAGGCCGATGTTGCACTCCCCTGCAGCCACCTTGGCCACTGAGTCTTCTGTTCCCTTTGTGATCACCACGCTGCCAAAGTCTTCCACCTTGATTCCAAGCTTGAAGAGTTCGTAGTTCTGTATGGTCCAGGACCCGTAAGCACTTTGCGAATGCGTGCAAACCTTTAAGCTGCGATCAACATCGCCCAGATCTTTGAATGACTTGATATCCTCGTTGCGTTTGGAATGCCTGAACATCACGCCGCCGTAGCTCGCGGCTACCTGTTCTTTAAATTTCCACAAAACTGAAGACAACACTCGCAACGCACCCGAACGGCTGTAAGCTGTGAAGATTCCTGGATCGCAGAATAAAAGATCGACGGTTTGGGATTCAACCGCAGCAGGTACTTCCTCAGAGAACAGACCCACCATCTCAAAGAAGCAATTGTAACGGTTGAAATAATTGTTGAGCGATGCCTCGAAAGTCGGGCGCCATTTATCCAAGTCAAGCAAAGACTCGAGTACCACCCCTACCTTCAGTGTATGGTTTCAAATATCGCACATTCTTCCATCGGATCGTAGACCAACGCATCGCTCTGTTGCACACATTCCGTGGCGCCAAAGTTGTGGGTGGTAGTGCCTTCTTCGCAGTTGCTGCACTCCACAGCTCCCTCAATCGAGGAATATGACCCTGGCTGACAAGCGCGACAGGATCCGATTCCGTTGGAATTGGCGCGGCCGGCGCTACATTTGACACAAGGATGCAACAACTCTTCAAATTTACAATTGAAACCAGGAGCGCAAGCGAAAGCGGAAGAATCCATGAGGTTCAGTTGATACGCAAGATTAGCTTCTTCCTCATAGCTGCCTGCCGGCACAAAGCCAGCGTGGCGAGCGGTGGCCGCCGCCGGCGAAAGCTGCATGCCCAGCAAAGGCACTTGGACCTGCTTCCAAACCTCTTCTGCTACATGCGGAAAAGCGGCGATAGGCCACGTTGAGTACAGCTGCGTGGACACCTGCTGCGTAAAGCCAGGGTGTTTGTGTATTGATAATGGCAAAGCATTCAATAGGGTAGGTGCCAGCACTCACCAGATCACGGATAGTTTGGGCACTAACCATGGCCACATCACAAAACCCTTCCATCACCATGTGCACCGACCCCTCATGAAAAAATAATCTCAGCAAAAACTTCCCTCACGTCCATAAATTTCTTGAAGAATTCATGCTGCTGTACCACCCATCCATCGAAAGAAAAGCGATCAACAGGAAGGCTTTCAGCGGTACCTGGGACTCACTAAAATGTAGCAAAGAGTTTAGTTGCGTGTGTTTGTTGCTTCGTCGGAACATGACTCCTCCCTGCTGCGTGTAGGATTCCCCCGAGTACGCACGCACACACTGGCGAATGCGCTTGCCCCAGCAGCACGCGCCAAGACGGAATACAACAGAGGGTCACCGAAGACTAGATCGACACTCTTTGTTGCAACAGCTTCCATCAGGTCGTCACGTTCCAGCACGCGCAGCTTGAAGAAGCACAAGAACTTTTCCATGTGGTCATTCAAAGTCTTCACAAATGTTGGTTGCCACAAGCGATAAGTTTTATTGACTCCGCTGTCTGTTGCCAACATACCAACTGTCAGCGTGTGATTAGTGAAGTGGGCGCAAGATTCTAAAGGCTCTGTGTTGTCTGAGCAAGAGGTTGCACCAAATCCGCTAGTTGTCTTGCCTGATGGACACGAAGTACAGCGTGTCGAACCCGACCCAGGATTGAAGTATCCGGCTCGCAAGCGCAACATAGAAACCCGTCTGCGTTGAATCGTCCAGCCTCGCAGTCAACACAAGGTTGCAAGGGCAAGGAGCTTCGAATTGAACCAGGGGCGCAAACACCTGTGCCGCTGTCCATCAGGTTTAGCTGGTACCACACATTCGCTTCGCTCTCGTACTCGTCGGTGGGCAAAATGAAACCTGCATGACCCCCGGCGATAGCCGCCGCCTGATATTCTCTCGTGGCCAGGAGCGGAATCCTTGCATTCGAAGAAATCTCTTCGGGCACATGCGGCAGCGCCATGAAAGTCCACTCGTTGTACAGCGGGGTAGACACCTCCAGATTGAAGCCAGCATGCGACAGCTCACAAAGTCGCCGCTTTCATAAATTCCATCATTCAACAAGCTGCACAGTGCGTATGCGTGAGGCATCGCTACGTCGCAGTCGCCCTGCATCAGCCGGTGCACTGTGTCTTCGTGGCGCTGCGTCCAAATGAAGTCGCTGAAAATCGCCTCCACGTCCATGCCCTGTTTGAAGAACTCGTACTTCTGGACAATGAAGAACTCGTACTTCTGGACAATGAAGCCCTCGAACGACTCCCGAGCGACAGCACAAGCCTTCAAGCTCCTGGTGCGACTGGCGTTCTGCACATCCACCAGCGTGAACAAGTCCAGGTTGTCGTTGCTGCGGCGAAGCATGACGCCTCCGGACTTGGTGTAAGCCCGAGTCCCGTACTAGCGCACCACCGGACTTGGTGTAAGGCCGCGAGTCGATCGAGTGCTGGAACAAAGGTACGTCGCCGCCAGCCAGAAATGCAAAGTCGACTTCGCGTGTCTGCAGCGCAGCCCACAGGTCCGCATCACCCGAAAACACCTCCAGCTTGAAAAAGCACCCGAAGCGATTCATGTGCGCGTTCAGAGTCCGCTCGAAGGTGGGCGTCCAAGCCTGCTGCGTCAGCTCGATGCCACCATTCACGGCCACCATGCCCACAGTCAATGTGCTATTTGGAAACTCTTGTCAGCAGGATGCAATTGGGTCCTGGGCATAAGTAAAGGCCGTTTCAGGCAGACATTTTTTTGCGCCTGCTTGGCTCCAGGACCCTACTGCGCACTTGCCACAGCTTGCAGCTCCGGTCACGTTGCTGGCCGTTCCATGCAACCAACATGGAAGAGAAAAGAGTGCAAAATTTGTTGTGATTCTGGCGCTGCTCTTTGCTTCTCGCATTTTATTGCTTTTTGCATTTCATTGCACAATCCACAAACAATAAAACGAAAAGGAACATGGCAAAAAATTATCATTATTGTTATTACTGTTATTGTTATTCCTATTCCTATTCCTATTCTTATTCCTATTCCTATTCCTATTCCTATTACTATTCTTCTTCCTTCTTCCCTCTTCCTTCTTTCTTCCTCCCTCCTCCCTCCTCCCTCCTCCCTCTCCTCCTTCCACCTCCTCCCTCCCTCCTCACTCCGTTCTCCTTCCACCTCCTCCCTCCCTCCTCACTCCCTCCTTCTTCCCCTTTCTTCCATCATTCCCTCCTTCCCCCTTCCCTCCTTCCCCTTCCTTCCCTCCTTTCCCTTCCTTCCCTCCTTCCCCTTCCTTCCCTCCTTCCCCTTCCTTCCCTCCTTCCCCTTCCTTCCCTCCTTCCCCTTCCTTCCTTCCTTCCCCTTCCTTCCCTCCTTCCTTCCCTCCTTCCCTCCTTCCCCTTCCTTCCCCTTCCTTCCCCTTCCTTCCCCTTCCTTCCCTTCCTTCCCCTTCCTTCCCCTTCCTTCCCCTTCCTTCCCCTTCCTTCCCTCCTTCTCCTTCCTTCCCCTTCCTTCCCCTTCCTTCCTTCCTTCCTTCCTTTCCCTTCCTTCCTTCCTTCCCCTTCCTTCCCTCCTTCCCCTTCCTTCCCCTTCCTTCCCCTTCCTTCCCCTTCCTTCCCCTTCCTTCCCTCCTTCCCCTTCCTTTCCTCCTTCCCCTTCCTTTCCTCCTTCCCCTCCCTTTCCTCCTTCCCCTTATTTCCCTCCTTCCCCTTATTTCCCTCCTTCCCCTTCCTTCCCTCCTTCCCCTTTTTTCCCTCCCGTCCTTCCTCCCTCCCGTCCTTCCTTCCGTCCTTTCTTCCTCCCGTCCTTCCTCCCTCCTCCCGTCCTCCCTCCTCCCGTCCTTCCTCCCTTTCGTCCTTCCTCCCTCCCGTCCTTCCTTCCTTCCTTCCTTCCTTCCTTCCTTCCTTCCTCCCGTCCTTCCTCCCGTCCTTCCTCCCGTCCTTCCTCCCTCCTCCCGTCCTCCCTCCCGTCCTCCCTCCCTTCCTTCCTCCCTCCCTCCCTTCCTTCCTCCCTTCCTTCCTTCCTCCCTTCCTTCCTCCCTTTCTTCCTTCCTCCCTTCCTTCCTCCCGTCCTTCCTCCTCCCGTCCTCTTCCTCCCTCCCGTCCTTCCGCCCTCCCGTCCTTCCTCCCTCCCGTCCTTCCTTCCTCCCGTCCTTCCTTCCTCCCGTCCTTCCATCCTCCCGTCCTTCCATCCTCCCGTCCTTCCTTCCTCTCGTCCTTCCTTCCTCCCGTCCTTCCTTCCTCCCGTCCTTCCTTCCTCCCGTCCTTCCTTCCTTCCGTCCTTCCCTCCTCCCGTCCTTCCCTCCTCCCGTCCTTCCCTCCTCCCGTCCTTCCCTCCTCCCGTCCTTCCCTCCTCCCGTCCTTCCCTCCTCCCTTTCTTCTTCCTTCCTTTCTTCTTCCTTCCTTCCTTCTTCTTTCCTCCCTTCTTCCTTCCTTCCTTCTTCCTTCCTTCCTCCTTCCTTCTTCCTTTCTTCCTTCTTCCTTCTTTCTTCCTTCCTTCCTTCCTTCCTTCCTCCTTCTTTCCTTCTTCCTTCCTTCCTTCTTCCTTCCTTCTTCCTTCCTTCTTCCTTCCTTCTTCCGTCCTTCCTTCTTCCGTCCTTCCTTCTTCCGTCCTTCCTTCTTCCGTCCTTCCTTCTTCCGTCCTTCCTTCTACCGTCCTTCCTTCTTCCTTCCTTCCTCCTTCCTTCCTTCTTCCTTCCTTCCTTCTTCCTTCCTTCCTTCTTCCTTCCTTCCTTCTTCCTTCCTTCCTTCTTCCTTCTTTCTTCCTTCCTTCCTTCCTTCCTTCTTCCTTCCTTCCTTCTTCCTCCTTCCTTCTTTCCTTCCTTCTTCCTTCCTTCCTTCTTTTCCTTCCTTCTTCCTTCCTTC
>WBZZ01001396.1:0-12500 GCA_019918135.1 Paulinella micropora
GCACTCCCAGATACTTATTACTTTCGCTTGTTCGCTAAGTTGTTTTTCTCTTCTAATTGTTTCCTTGTATAGTTCGCCCATCGTCTTATTCTTCTTCACATTCATAGCATTTCTATTCCAACACTTATCACATCCGTGCCAATGACACCCGTAAAACTCATAAGCGGTTTTGTTTTTCTCGTCCCAACCATCTACATGCACACGAGATTGCCCGAGTTGAAACATTTTTTCACCTCCGTTGAATGCGTGTTTAATATCGGTTTTGTCTAACCTGCTTCTGTATGCTAACCATTCTACACAAGCCCTAGAAGTCATCCTGTTTTGTTTTTCCGCTTTCAATATCGCAATTGAATTTTCTGGCATAAACTTAGCACGATACAGAGCCATAACACAACTCGCGATAGTTGTATATTGAAAAGGGTCAATACCAAACTCTAGAAACTGATTTCTAAAATCTATACAACCCTTCCTCAGTATATCAACATCTGAATGACAATACTCAGCGATTTCCTTCGCCATATCAAACCTGTTATGTGCTTTCACTTGTTCGTCATACCATTCAAGAAATTCTTTTCGTTTATCTCCTCGCATCGTGTCGTAGCCATAATGTTTCTTATGGGGCATTACCCCGACATAGTTTTTGTTTTTTGCCGTATTAAAGAAGTGCGGGAAGAAACCTTTCTTAAGTTCCGTAAGTCCGAATGTCTTTGGAAAGTCTGACAATGGCATCGTAAGAAAACTTAGGCTGTCTATAAACCGATACTGCTTAAGTGTCATCATCAATCTTACCACCTTCATAGATTACAAATGGAGTTTGTCCATTATCAACGAACCACTTAAGAATAAACTGACAATCATAACCGCGGGCATTGTGTGCGATAAATGTAAATCCGCTGTGTTTAGTGTCAGAAGCCCAATTACAGAAATCTTGAATGTTCTTGTGAATTACTGGCGGTTCCTTCGCATCGTAATACTTGCTTTCAGCATGATTAACAATGTGTTCGCCTGTGTCCTGTGTCGCTTCAAAGTCAAAGAATATGTATTGCTCTGAAGGAGGTAAGATTTCTTTTTGGACTATTTCACATTGGTGTTCAAGCGGTTTCACTAGTTTGCAATTTCGGCATTTCACATATCCGCATTTATGTTCATCTTTCTTTCTGTAATTAAGACCGCACGATTTACATTTCGCTTTAACATCGCAGTTTGTTGTCCTGTGATTATTAAAGCATTCAGTGTTTGGAAACTTTCTATTACACTGCTCACATTCTTTCCACAGGCTCTTGTCATTTATTCCCTTACAACCCTTGGTTTCACAGATACTACGTTTGGCTTCACAGGCGTGTCTTTTTTGGTATCCCCTTAGACACAACTCGCAGAAGTTTTCCTTTCCTAACATAGACTTCATGTTAGTTATAGCATCGTAATGTCCTTCAGTCTTTAGAATGTAAAGGTTAGTAAGCCGTCCGCCGTTCGCATCAAGTAGATCTGTTTTATAAACGATTTTGTCAGGGAATTCAACAATAACCAGATTGTATTTAATGTGATTAGTGAATGTATTAATTTCTGGTATCCCACACACATCCTTAATGACTTTCGCTTCATCGTGTAAATCCTCGGCCATTTCCTGCTGTATCTTTGTGAAAGCAGTCTTACCATCATCAAGTTGAAAAGCATAAGCATCATCAATTGCCCCTCTAGCAGCAGGCGATGCTTGAATATCATTCGGGGCATTACAATTTTGAAGCATGGCCCCATAACCAAACCCAGCCCCATGGTTTTCCAAAGCCATAAATCTATCATAAGAAATCTCAGGTTTCCAAACCATCTTAGTATAGTTTCCCACATGCTGAAGATTACACAGATACTGACCGCTTCGGCTTCGCAGTTCAATCGTCTTAATCATCGGCAAGCAGTCCATAGGAATTCGGTTGTATCTTCCACCACCATTAGCAGCATCTGGTGTGTAGGTAAATCGCAACACAGACCTCGCAAGGTTCAAAGGACGAGTAGGAATTTCAAAAGTTGATTCAATTCCTCCCACGGTGGTAATTGGAATTGTCGCAAGACTTTCGCGGGCAGTAAGTTTGTTAAGTGAATACTTACCGCGGATAAGTTCGCTCTGGCTGTGTGTAAGTTCTCCTCCATATTGGACAGGAATTTTTGTTTTGTTTTTGAAGTAGTGTAAGTTGATTAATACACGAAATATATTTATAGAAAAAAAAATAATTGTAAAATTAATTAAATTAACGAGATTTCAATAAATTGAAAAATGAAGTAAATAAATTAAAATAATTAGTTTCACGATAAACCAGTAATGTTATAACGATACCAAAACCATTAAGATTTATTGCTTGGTCGTTTTCGTCCGTCAAGTAAAACCTAAATACATTATTTGAACTTGCGGATAATGTTTTCCCGTATTCGCTTCCAGAGCCGTCATAGATAACAGAACCAAAAGGAATTTCGTTGGCTGCGTACATTTCTTGTAGCACATGATTATCACCTTCATTCACCAAATCAGATTGAAAATACAGAGTTTTTTCACCAGTTAAAATAATTACATTTGGCGATTTAATAAAATCATTAGCGAAGAATATGTTGAGTTTCTATCAAACCCCATTACCTCGTGAATACGTGTATCAGCATCAAATATAAACCGCGGTTGAATACCTCCGTTATTTAAAACACTGAATGTTAATTTACCATCCTCCGCTTCTGTGTTTGTATTGTTGCTTGAGACTACATAAGTATAATCATTCGGACTTTCCGTTGTCAGTACCTCGGCCAGTTTATTTTTTAAGTTGTTCATTGTGTAGTTTCCCTCAGGTATTGTAATTAAAGCCTCATACCCGTCTTCGCTAAGTGTAAATGTATTGTAAGGACTTGCCACAGAGTAATACGACTTCGGTACATAAATATGAAGAATTTTACAATGTGTGGGATTGTCTAGCCCCTTCATATTGACTTCGTGTGTAAAGTCGCTGTCTGTTCCCGTTATTCTATTTTTACTATTTATGTAATAGATGGAACTTGACCGACCACCTTTGTAGTCCATCGTAGGTGCTTTTTATAAAAACCACCTACAACCTCAAAAATCTATATATTAGAAAATATCTTTTATATGTATGTATCAAAATGATCATAGCCATTCTGTGCTTTTAATTTTTCCGCTTCTTCTTCTTTTAGGTCTGTGAAACCACTGGAAAATTTGAATTTAATACCTTTTGCTCGCTCCATTAAAAACCTCATAGTATTACTATGCCAACCGCACGTGTCTGAGGTGTTTGATTGTTGTTTTACTTGATTAACCTTCATTAATAAATAACTATCTGGATGGCTTTTATCTATTAGCCGTTTCATTTGTTGTTGAAAGTCTTCAGTTGGCTCGTAAAGTGCTAAAGGGTCATACACTTCAACACTCCTGTCTTTATCTAGACTTATCCATACGGCGATCCAATGAGACCCCGCTTGTTTGTGATTGTCCAAATTCATAATAAATCCGTATCGCTCTGCTTCCGGGCTTCAATTTGTAGATTTCATCACTGGCTATTGCTCCGAGATACCATCCATATTTTTCATTATATCATCTATTTCATTAGTCATTAAACCGCGACCCTCTCCAGTTTGTTCCTCTGGTTGCTGTGGCTCCTCTAGCTGTGGCTCCTCTGGCTGTGGCTCCTCTGGCTGTTGCTCTGGTTGCTGTTGCTCTGGTTGCTGTTGCTCTGGTTGCTGTGGCTGTGGTTGCTCTGGTTGCGGTTGCTCTGGTTGCTGTTCATTTCTATATTTACTTATAAGAGCATTAACATAATCTTTTTTTCTCATTAAATGAACCCATTCTTTTCGTGATAAATACTTTTTAATATTTTCTACGGAAAACACTTTATTAATCAAATCTTCTAAACCAGTTCCCGTTTGTAATCCCAAATATTCTGCGAGTTTCTTTTTTACTTCGTCCTTCTTTTGTCCTACATCAATTTTATGTTCTACAATTTTGTCTATTATCCATGATGCCCTTTGGTTCCAACCTTTAACATCGTGGCCTTCATTTTTAAGTTTATCCCTTAATGCTTCACCAAGAATTTTAAGAGTAAGTTTTTTCTCAATATTACTATTTGACAATCCATTCTTCAACATTAATCTGTATTTAGCCTCCTCTAGTTGGTTTCCTATATTTTTATTTAATGCTTCTTGTGCTCCTAGCATTTTTTTCATATCATCTATTGTTATTTGTTGCTTTTGAAAATCTTTTATTCTTTCTGCTATACTTTGTATTTTACTAGGTTCCCAATTATCTATATCTGCTTGAGTAAAAACTCCAGAATTTATGATTAATTTTTTATAGTCTTCAAATTCTTTATTTGGTTTAACTTTTACCTCTGGCTGTGCCTGTTGTTCTTGTGGTTGTCCCTGCTGTGGTGGCATAATATATTGATATTGTGGTGGTGGTGGTAATGCTTGTATCCTATTTTTTCTGTCTTCTTCATATTTTACATCTTCTATGAGTTTTTGCTCCCTTCTTAGTTCTCTGGCTTTTTGTTCTTGTCGTTCATTAATATTCGCTAGTTCTCTTTTATGTTCCCTATCCATTATATCTTGTCTTTCCTTTGCATCGGCTATGTCTTTTCTTTCTTGCCTCTTCTTTTCTTCTTCAGTATCCGCCCGTGCCTTTTTCTCTTTTTGGTCTATCTCATCAATCTTTTCGTATTTCTCCTTTCTGAGTTTGTCTAAGTGGTCATTAATGGCTGTTCTCGTATTCTGTTCAATCTCTGACAGGCTCTGGACTTTTCTTAAGTCTTCCTTCTTTGTTTTTTTCTTTGCTTTTGGTCTGCTCAAGTATTTCATAAAAAGTTTAACAATTTGAAGTGTGCTCATATCATTTGTCTTTTTACCGAAATTAAGATAATATTTTTTACCCTTCTGGATAATATACGGCTTCCCGCTTTTATTCCTATAAACCCGCGGGGGTCTTAATTTCTGTTTCTTTGATATTTTAGAATTGCGCTTCATGCTTCGCATTCTCGCTTATTCTAAAACATCGATTTTTTATTTTAGGAATGTTTTGTGATGACCAAGTCAGAACAAAATATCAAAAATATCTTTCAAAACGTGAGTGCCCCTCGTCCACTCTGCCTACCATATCCTAGTTTTGATGCTACAGCACTAACACTACCAGCGTAAGGTACCCCGACGCTACTTAATGCTCCCGCAGTCCTAGAGATTAACTTATTATTGCGAAGAAATTTATCAACAGCAAAGGCCGTTTTCCCAACTTTTTGCCAGTTAATTTTACCGCCAGCCTGTCCCTTGCCTCCTTGCTTCTTCTTACGACCAGTCTTCTTTTTTGCCTCCAGCCATTGTGATTGAGTTAATTGTTCGTTTGCCGATTGTTGGAATGACTTCAACACGAGTTGTTTTAACTGCCATAAAAGATAGTGAAATATATAATACAGAAACAAATAATTATAAAAAATCAATTAATTGATTTTTGCTATAACACAAACGAAGTTTGTTTATAGTTTTAAATTTTTTATTTTAATCTGAAATTGAAGTTTTTTCTTAACTCATCATCAACACTTGAGACGTAAAGAAAATTAAATCTCTCCTTTGTAGCCTCGTGATACTTTTGAAGAAAATAATCAAAGTCGAAAGATAAGTCTAAGTGTTTATACACGAGTTCCATTTTGTCCTGAGACTGTCCCGGAAAGATTAATAAATAATCTGACTGCTTAATGGCTTCTGGCCGTAGGTAGTTTAAATACTGGCTTGACATAATCACCTTTGATTTATAGTGTCTGTTCTTTTTTAACAAATCACTTACGGACTTGTCTCTTAATCCACTTCCTAAATCATCCAAAACAAAAACAACCTCTGGAGAAATATATATATATATGCTTTGTCTTTCTTTTGGTTCGGTAGTTTTCTTTTTTTCTTCTTTTCCAAAATAGAGAAATTGTGGTTTCTCCATAGGTTCTTCATCTTTGATTTCTCCTTCGTTTTGCTCGTCCTGTCTGTTCAGTTTGTCAAGTTCATAGTCTATCACATTTACACCATCTGATTTAAGAAAGGTATATATTGCCATCGGATTTCCCCTGTTCTTAAAGTGCTTAACCATTGCTTTATAAATGTAGTCCTTGTGTATTGTTGAAGCAATAATGACAATACGGGTTTTTCTGTCTGTAGTCCGTTTCAGTATTTCAAAGAGTGCTGTCGTTTTCCCCCTCTTTTTACGGGCTAGTAGAAATATATTTGAATAAGGCTCGTTGAATAATTTGTAGCCCTTGGATTTTTTGTTTCCTTCGCCTTCCTGCTTCACTGGTTTCACCTTCACGTTATTGATTTTTTGCATCCTATATTCTAAGCGAGGAATTCCAAACACACAACAATTCTTCCCGCTAAATTTCCTGTGTCAATATTTCCGCTGTCAGTTTCAAGGACTTTAAATGTATATTGTCCGTCAGTCCATCCAACAACACCCAAATTATAACCGAGATTTGAAATGTTTGCTGTGGTGCTGTCCGCAAATGTTCCAATAATTCCAATTCTGTCCATATAAAGAATTCTGGTTTTGGTTTCGGTCTGGTCGTTCGTATAATGAATAAACTTAACATTCATTTTGGTTGGTGTGAATGACATTTGAATATTTTCATTAAATGTTTTGCTTCCTACAGCAAAATCATTGCTCAGAAAAATAATCTTTTGGTATTTATAGTCAGCCATGATGTCCTCTATATTAGTGCTAATAAACTTTTTATTAATTAGTATTTCTGCTTGGACTGCCTGCGACTTTTACTCGCGGGTAAGCGAAAAAAAGAATGAGAGTTGTGCTTATTGTATAAAGCAAGGGGTAGATACAGGGTTTAAGTGTGTTTTCATAAATAACGGAAATAATATGTGTCGTAGTTTTGATGAGGCTTTGCCTTTAATGTGTGCGGGTGATAATAGATGGTATATGACACATACCTATGAATGTTCATTTCTTTGATATTTGAGAATTTCACTTTGTGCTTCGCACTCTCGCTTATTCTCAAACATCGTCTCCCATTTTAATTTTTTGTCGGTTTTCGATGTTTATCAACAAACGAGAATGAGCGAAGCGAATGAAAGTGTAGTTGATAAATATCATTTCTTTGAACTAGAAGGTGATGGAAGGCAAATGCCAATAAGCAATGTTAGGATTCCGACATAAGTGTTAGCAACCTCGCATGGTAAGTTCTTTTCAGATAGCCTCACGATACAAAGGGTTATAATGGCAATAATGATACCCATTTGAAATAAGTATTTAATAAGTCGGCTGTCGGTTGGTCTGTTTTTTATACAACAACAATTCCAGTTATCTTCCAATTCGCGCTCTATTTTTTTTCCCTCAGTCTTTAGTTCTACTTCAAGAACACGAGACTTTAATTCTGGATTTAGTTCGCCATCCATATCCATAATAGGTGGTGGTCTGTGAAGTCTAGTTGTATTATTTGACATTATCAAGAACGGCCACTCTGATTTCTTCTAATTGATTTGCTTGGTCTTGTAGTATATTCATAAGATGTTTATTTTCTTTTTCTAAATTAACTACCTTTTCTGATAATTGTTGAACCGCTTTAATTAACGGGGCGATAAACTCGGAATACCCTATACCATAACCGACATCACCACTATCAATACATTTAACATCTTCTGGATTAACACTCACACCTTTCAATTCGCATTCCTTTCTTTGCTTTGGACACGGAAGCCAAAATCTAGCATATCCATTTCTGTTAGTATTTCTTCTAATTCCTGTGCTATTAAGCCAGTCCTACATTTCTTGTTGTCATCAATCATACGATAGCAAACTGGATTTAACTTATTAATAAAATCTAAGCCTAAGCATTCCTTTATATCTTCTTTTTTTCTCCTGTCTGAATATTGAATTGGATTAGACAATACCCATAATTGTCCATCGCTTGCTTTCAAAGACATTAAAGCACTATTTGAACTATTCTCCCATATGAACCCACTCGTTGAAGAATTATTCACTCTAAATCTAATAGCATAAGAAGTTAATCCTCCGCCTACTCCTCCTGCTGGCGCTGTTTCTCCACTTAATGATTTATTTGCTCCAGACTGAGACATATAAATCCCCCAGTTTGGATCAGTAGTATCCCATACAAATATTCCTCTCGCATTCGTCCCGTCTGTTTGTCCTTGAATTCCTATTTTCGCTCCATTATTAGTTGTGGTAGTTAGCACCCCAGAGTATGTAATCCCCGCATTTGCAGTTATTGCTCCGCTTGCAGTTATTGCCTTAGTTGTTAATAAGCCTGATGTGCTATCAATTGTCATTGCGGTGTTAAATGTTATATTACTTCCTACCGCTACCCCTGACGCATATTGAAAAACAAGATTAGCACCTTTGGCTATCATAAAATTTGAGGTAGCAGAACTTGACTTATCATTAACTGCGCCATCCCAATAACAATCAAATTTTATTGATATGTCGCCATGACTATTGTTAATTAACTGGAAGCAAGGGATAATTTGGATCGGCTGTTGTAAATGCTTGTATATGCGGTCCTGCTACAGCAGATGTCCCGTATAATTCTAATCCACCCGTGTATGCCGCCAATCCTCTCGTTGTTCTTCCAATGATTATCGGTTTTCCTAGCGCCGTTGTTATTTTGTCGCTCGTTGTTAATGTTGTTGTAGTCATGCCAGCGGTTGAAGTAATTGTCGTTCCCGTTATTGTTCCGCCATTTGTTATGTTGGTTGAGTTCATATCTAAGGCTCCATAAAATCGCATACCGCCAGCATTGTTAAAACGGACAATGTCAGATGAAGCACTTTTATTATCCAAAAGTTTTGAAATATAAAGTCCCGCCCCTTTTACATCAAATGCTACATTCGTAAATACATAACCTCTTTGGTCTGCGGTTCCGCTTGTAGCGGTATTTAGAGTAAATAAGAAATATTGATAATCACCTGATGTCTGTGAAAAGAATATATCTCCTCCATTTTGGTTTAATATCCTCGCCCCATTATATGTTATATTTCCACCATTAATGATAGTTTGGTTATTAAAATCGGCATTGTTCGTTAAAGTTAGATATTTTATCGTAGTGCTCGTCCCGTTGAATGTTTTACTTCCTGTTATGGTTTGGTCTGTTGTTAGTTTCACACAATTGTCATCCAGATATTGTCTATTTACCGCTTCATTCGCATTTTGTGGTGCTCCTATATTAACAATCCGACTGCTATTACAATCTAAGCCAGTAGCATTAAACCACGAAACAATCGTCCCGTCAATAATAAAACTTATTTTTTTCGCAGAAATTTCAAAGTTGTAATATGTTGCCGTGTTCATGTCCAAACTAGCAATTGACCCAATATTACTGGTAGAATTGAAAACGAAGAATGTGCCTTTTGTTGTTGAATTGATTGAATTTCCAGTAATTTCAACACCACTGCTATATGTCTTAATTCCTGCTATTGTTTGGTTTCCTGAGGTTTTAACTGCCGAACTATCAAGGACAGAAACATCCACACCATCAACTAAATTCACATTTGTTATGCTTTGGTTTCCCATATTTAGTCCTCCCGTCATACTAGCAGTGCCGTCTAATCTAAGAAAGGGTGATGCCACGTTTCTCCATTGTCCAGTGCTATAAATGAGTAGTTGATTATCTGTTGCTGTTGTTATAATCACATCGCTATGTGTATCAATACTTCCACTCGCCGACACTTTTGCCGTGTTCGTATCGTGCTCTGATAGCCAAGTTGTGATAGACCTGCCATTTAGTTGATTTACATTTGTTATGCTTTGGCTTTTAATATCAATCCCCGCACTCGCATTTATTATACTGCTAAATGTTTTAATACCCGCTATAGTTTGGTCTCCTGTTAGTTTGACCACCGAACCATCAACTGCGAGATTAGCGAGATTAATTCCATTATATGTAGAAGCCCCTGAAATAGCAAAACCACCCATATTTAGTCCTCCCGTCATACTAGCAGTGCCGTCTAATCTAAGAAAGGGTGGTGTGGTGTTTCTCCATTGCCCCGTGCTATAAATGAGTAATTGGTTATCTGCTGGTGTGCCCGTTATTAACACATCACTATGTGAGTCTATACTTCCACTCGCTGAAACTTTATCATTATTATCTTGGTGTTCAAATATCCATTCATCAACATCTTTGGTATTTAGTAAATTAACTCCTGTTATATTCTTCCTTCCCATACTAATATTGCCGAATTCATCCACATTTATAGGAAATGTTTTATTTACCCAGTTTATTGAATTATATGTTAGATAACTATTCATTGGTATTGGTGCGGTTATAACCGCATCTGAAAGTGTATCAATTGAACCAAGGGCTGTATTCTTCCATTTGCCTTCTACATCGTTGTAAGTTAAGTATTGTCCGCTCGCTTGTGCAAATATGTTTGTGTCAATCAAATTATATAAACGGTTTGGTGCGGATTGGAAGTATTGCTTCTGTGTTGAGTTGAGGCTTTGACTTCGTCATTATCCCTTACTCGTTGCTCTGTATAGTATAAATTTTTTCCTTCTTTGATATCCGTAGTTGATTTTAAAGCGAGACGTGTGTCAAATCGGTCGTCAGTGTAATAAAGATTTACGTGGTCAGCATCTTCTGGCACTCTGTCTGTATTCAGACCGACTATGTTTGTGTTGGTAAGATCAAGGTTAAGTATATTTAGACTATCAACAGCCAACTCATTAAGGCCAAGTAATGATTTATATTGCGACATTATATTATTTATTCATTTATTTATTTAAAAAATACTAAAATATAATAATCTTAGTATAAATGCAGTCTCCCGAAGCAATTCGCAAGAATTGGGGTAAGGCCGTGGAAAGTATTAAGAGCAAAAAGCAACATAAGGTTGAAATAGCGAAAGAGAAATTAGCAAAGTGTAGAAATGCTTATGTAGGCGATGATGAAGAGATGGAGGAAAAGGTAAACCGCATGGCAGAAATGGGTGTTGCTAATGATATCATTAATGGAAAAGACCAAGATGATACACCAGAAGAAAGCAGTGATAGCGATGAAGAATATGATTTTACTGATATTATCGCAGAAAAGATGGCTAAAATGAAAATAAGAAGAAAGAAAGCGGAAGCAAAGAAGAAAGTAAGTGAAAAGCCTGTGCCTGATGAGAGCGAAAGCGAAAGTGAAGAAAGTGAAGAAGAGCCGAAGCCTAAATCTAAGAAAGGAAATGGTAAGAAGTCGAACATATCTGCCAATGTTTATAATCAAGCAGAGAAGCCAAGCAAGAAGGAAAAAAATAATGAAATAGATAGAGTGTTTTTAAAATTTTAATGATATTTGTTTCAGACTACGTCTTCAACAAACATCGTCTGCGATTAAATAAAAATAAAAGAAAAAAACGATGTTTAAGAATAAGTGAGAGTGCGACAGCACGAAACGCAATTCTAAAATATCAATGGACTACAAACATAGTCAGCAACAAGAAACTCCTGAGCAGACAGAGCGGAAAAAAAACTTGAAGAAGTGGCTGAAATACATTTTCAATCAAGCCCGCTAAGATATGGAATACGATAACCGCGCCAGAGGCTAAACCATTAAGTCAAGTGTTTATCGATTTAATGGATATGTCAAAGGTCGCAACAAAGAAAGGTAATGCTAACTATAATTTTTGATTAGTTGCTATTGATGTATATAGCCGTCGTGGGTGGATTGAGCCAGTCAAAAATAAAACAACTGGTTATGTCTTAGAAGGGTTAAAAAAAATATTTACTAAAAAAGTTCCTGAAAGAATTACTTCAGATAATGGTGGTGAATTCAAAGGACAAGTGACTGAATATTTCAGACAAAATAATATTGAACATAGGACTGTTCAAGTAGGTGACCACAGAACAATGGGTATAATAGATAGGTTTATTAGAACGATACGAAATGAATTAAATTTAATATGGGAATTTAATGAAAATTTTGAGTGGGTTCCTATTATTCATGAGGTTGTTGATGCTTATAATAAAACATATCATACAACAATTAAAGCAGTACCTATTAATGTTTATGAAGGGACTGAAAAAAACACTCAAGAAATATACAGAAATCCTTTAATTAATGAATCCCCTAAGGGTACAAGAGTAAGAAAGGAACTACAAAGAACTATTTTTTCAAAAGGTGATAAACAATTTAGTAAAACTATATTCAAGGTTAAGGGCCGTAAAGGCTTCAAAGTTATATTATCAGAAGAGGACTTAGTCCGACCGTCAGAATTATTAAAGACTAAAGTTGAAGAGCATCATGAAGAAGAAGAACCGAAGGAGCAGTTATCGGACAAAGTAAAACAAATTACAAAAGAGAAAAAAATATTAATTGATTAAAATCATTAGATGTGAAACCGAAAAACATAGGAAGCAGTGCTAGAATAAAAAAGAAAGTTGAAAAGTTAGATCTTTAATAAAATATTAATTCAAAGGAAACATTTGGCATAACCTTTTCTTGTAGATCGATATTTGTTTAACATAGCATTAATAT
>WBZZ01001396.1:17500-33155 GCA_019918135.1 Paulinella micropora
ATAGATAGATAGATGCCACAAAGGCGGGTCTTTCAAATTGGGTAGGAGGTGCAAGACGGAACAAAGCACATTATCTCTCTCTCTCTATCTCTCTCTCTCTCTCTCTCTCTCTCTCTCGTTACAACGGAACACAGCATACGTACACAAGAATACATAACATGCCGGAACATTATATACTTACCCTCTGTATGCGTTTTACCTGATCGGCGACGCGGATGGCATAGTAAACCAGCAGGGCAAGAAGGGGCAGCCTGCATAGATAGATAGATAGATAGATAGATAGATAGATAGATAGATAGATAGGTAGGTAGGTAGGTAGGTAGGTAGGTAGGTAGATAGATAGATAGATAGATAGATAGATAGATAGATGGATGCCCGAAAAACACTTAAAATTGGTACTTCGCGTAGGAGATTTTTATCGGTGAGCTGGCCATATTTTGTGGTGGTGACCGATGAAATCATTTATCGGTCACCTCCACAAAATATGGTCAGGTTACCGATAAAACTACGTATGCGGCGCGCCAAATTTGACGTGTTTTGTGGGCTGGCCCGGCTCGCCCGCAAAACACGTCAAACTTGTGGCTAGCCGCATAATGTACTATAATCCGTTCTTCGAACCTTTAGTCTCTGCCAATGGCTGCAGTAAATTTGCAGTGTACTGTGTCATGCTCAGTAGTTTACTTACGCGATGCATGTGGTTTTATGCCAACATGCATATGCCCAACACTCAGCACGTTAGTGCCGACGATCTGCTTCATCTGTATTAGCATGTATGTATGATGAAGCTATGCTTTACATTCCAGCATTTCTGTTTGCTTTTCCTGTAGACTATTGCGCGAGATCCAACTGCAGTGCTAATGCCATCTGTACGAACAAGCTGCAGGGTTTCACGTGCCAGTGCAAGCCAGGCTACACTGGCAACGGCTACAGCTGCACCGGTCCTCAATCACCAACACATTCATGCCTCGCTGTCAGAGCTTTCTGCGCGAATCTGCATTCCATATATATATCATAAAAGTTGCCTTGTTTTGTCTGCAGCTAATCGCGGATGCACCTGCCAGAACGGCGTTGCGGCCAACGAGATCGGTCTGGCTGTATGCGATATCGATGGCAGCGAGGACTGCTCGGCTTGCAACGTCGGCTTCCACTTGAGCGACCCTGCAGTATCTTCCAGCCAGTCTTGCCTCCGTACATTGCATTACACGACATTACATGACATATTACACACGCCATGACATGACATTGCATTCTTTCCAAAGCCACAGTTGTATAGCTTTCTAGGAAATATTGGACACGGTTAGTTTAGCATGCGGCGCTAACACTGACAAGTAGCGTGAGCGGTTTCTTATCATGTCATGTAGTTTGCTATCATGTTGACAGCCACACATACATGCGTTGTTTTTGGTACTGATGTGTGTCGTTGCCCGAACTGCACTCCAACAGTAGTCTCCGGGTCGGGTCCTACGCTGTGTCAAGTGGTCGGGAGCGAAGACTGCTCGGCTTGCAACGAAGGGTATGAATTTACAGCTCTGCCAACACTAGGGAACCAGAGCTGTCGAGGTATCCTCCTGTTCCCTTTCTCCTAGTAAGACTACACACGCGAGCACCGAGACAAGATACCGACTGAGAATCTTGCTAATTACACATGCAGACAAGCTACTATCATACGTAAAGTAATGCAATGGCGCTGCATGTCATGTTAACTCTTTGCAGATTTATGCGCGAGCGCGCCTTGTCAGAACGGAGCCTCTTGCGTCAACGTGATCGGCGATTTCTCTTGCGAATGCCTCACGGGCTACGTGGGCAAGCGTTGCCAGAATGGTACGTCTAACCAATGCCAGTAGAAATCTTAAAATGGTCATTCAGCTGGTAGCTAGACGCTATTACTAGTTTAATCAGTCCCAGGGTACATAAGAAGTAGTTTTCTACTTAGGCATATACTAAGAAGGATATGATTGAAAACTGACCGCAAGGCTCAATGTTTGTGTTTGTTTATTGCACAGAGCGCAGGTCAAAGTACCGCAACTGCTGGGAACGCTTCAAGGATGGAAACACGTACGCAGCAATCGAGCTAGTTCACCCCGCCGGTAAGGACGTTGCGGTCTATTGCGGCGCCGACGGCTCTTCCAGTATTTTTGCGCTCGAGACCCTGCAAATGGAGATTGGACAGACTAAATGCGGCGTATTTTCCTTCTCCAACGACGACATGGACTCGTACGGCATGTGGAAGGACCTGACCCTGAGGGTGTCAACGACAAACACCGAAGGAATAAACACTCAGGTCTGGCGCTATGTGGCACGCGATGGAACCTGGTCTACCTCGCCGCTGTCGTATCTGCCTGGTCTTACGTCTGCGACCGATATGTATGCTCGGCCCATCGTGTTTCCAGCCGCCGATCGTGTAGTGTTTGCAGCCGCGCCGGGTCGACTGACATGGCTGAGCGCTGATGGCGCTGTGATTACTCGCAACGTTTCCGCGCTGTGGTGGATTTCGTCATCGGGTGGGTACGGCGCCGCGAATAATATGTTCGTCATTTCGGACGGCGTTGACTCGGCTGTCATCGAAAGTTTGCAGATCGCACGACAACTACTCGGCTGGAGTTTGACTTCGAGAATGACATCGTGGTCGCAAAGAGTTCGCCTGCACTGCATCTCCACGTTGCTGATTCGTATTCTACGCGTACGGAGGAAGACGCTTTTGGAACACAGCTATGGACAGTTAATGGCAGGGTCGTCTACTTGGACTCCAGGCATGGGTTTAGCATGGCGGGACCTCTTCGTGCAATCGATTCTGCCGTCGAGATTCGTTTGACCGAGCCGGTTGGGGCAACTACACAGCATGGAATCGACTTTTGGGGCTATGTGGACACTGATGACAGTGTGGTACTGGCGGACTGGGGCCATGACAACGGAGGTTTCTTTGATTGCGGTTACGACAACCAGTTGGGGGTGGCACAGACCAACATTCAGCTGACGTGGAATATATCCAAGAAAAGCTGGAACTTTTGCTCGTGTCCGCATGGCGATGCAACTTCGGCTTTAGGCTCCGGTCCGACTTACTGTGGCAAGGACGGAAGTGTAGACTGTTCTGCATGCGATGAGGGTTACATCCTGAGCGCTCCTGCAGGAGAAGGGAATCAGAGTTGCTTAGGTGACTTGCCTTGAACTTTTGTCACAAAAGCCTTTGTCTTCTTCTTCTTCTTCTTCTTCTTCTTCTTCTTCTTCTTCTTCTTCTTCTTCTTCTTCTTCTTCTTCTTCTACTACTACTACTACTACTACTACTACTACTACTACTACTACTACTACTACCACTACTGGCTCTTCCTGTTCTTACTTACTTCTTTCCTTCCCTCTTTCCTTCTTTCTTTCCTTCTTTCGTTCCTTCTTTCTTTCCTTCTTTCCTTCTTATTTTCCCATCATCGTCATCATCATCACTTCTTCTTCTTCTTCTTCTTCTTCTTCTTCTTCTTCTTCTTCTTCTTCTTCTTCTTCTTCTTCTTCTTCTTTTCTTCTTCTTCTTCTTCTTCTTCTTCTTCTTCTTCTTCTTCTTCTTCTTCTTCTTCTTCTTCTTCTTCTTCTTCTCTTTCTTCTTCCTCTTCCTCTTCGTCTTCGTCATCCTATTCTGCTAGCTTTTTTCCTTTTTTGTTTCTTATCCCTCTCTTGGATTACTACTACCATTAATCCTGTAACAATTCAAGCAATTCATTCAAACGTTATTATCGTGTACATGTCCATAAAAATGCCTGCCATGCAGTGTCCGCCCCCCGCCCTGAGAGATATCGAAGACACGGAGTGTCTGTGTATTTGTGTGCGTGTGCTTTCCTGGCTAGAAAAAACAACCTTCTCCTGTGGAGACAACTGCGAGATACCCAAGAGCTACGTCAACGACAATTTTTTGTGATTGTATTGACTGCTCTGATGAGTTGTGGTGGACGTGTGAGACCTGCGGATGCCCTGACGCTTGTGGAGCTTCACAGCACTGCTTGGACGGCTACGCGGGCCTTCTTTCCTGCAGCAACGGCGACCGGTTTTATTATGGTGATCTAAACGACAATAGCTGCACGTGTGATGACTGTTCGGACGAGATCACTACAGGCTGGACATGCGACAACTGTTACGAGGGCTGTCCTGGGGAACAGGATTCGTGGTGGGAGTCTACAAACTGTGGTCTTTTCGACTGCGGCAATGGTTGCATGATCGAGCTGTCCTATGTCAACAACCATGATTGTGACTGTATTGACTGCTCTGATGAGACGACGACGGGCTGGACCTGCCAAACTTGTGCTGAAGGCTGCCCTACGAGCTGCAATAGTAACCGTTGGGAAGATGCTCATCGACTTGCCCGCGTTCGCAGTTTTTTTTACTGCGGCAACGGCCACCAGATTTATGATGTAGAAAGAAACGATGATATGTGCCATTGCAATGATTGTTCTGATGAACCGAGAACGGGTTGGACGTGCGAAACCTGTCATGAAGGCTGCCCGGCAGAAGCCTCGGATGAAAATGTGCATCGTTGCCGCGACCCGGGTACTACACCGTTCGTCTGTGGAAATGGCTGCAGCATTCCAGAAAGCTACCTAGACGACTCCAAATGCGATTGTGAGGACTGCAGCGATGAAATATACTGGACCTGCGATACCTGTGTTCCCTTCGGAGTGCAACCATGGAACAAGAACCTCCTGTTCCGGTCATAACAGATTTTGCTCTAAGCCCCAACAAGCCAAAGTTAGCTTTCTAGCCCTGCAAAATCAGAGGCTTTGTTTTGTTGTGTTCCCGTCTTCTGATCTTCTGCCTTTATTGTTTCCAATTCTGGATTCACATTCCCTTTTCAAGTAACAACCCATCCTTTCCAGAGTGCATCGAGCATCCTTCTCAAAGTGCATCTGTCTTTCTTGGATGCGTGGGTTTTTTCTGTCAATCCCCTTGTGCATTCTGCAGTTATTACTGATGCTACTGCTGTTCTTTTTCTTGTCCTTGCTTCAGGTTTGCCTGATGGTTGTGGAACGCAGCATGCTTATGGTTATAGCGAGTGGGAAGGATGGGCTATTCCTGAAACAGCAAGCTCTGCGCAGTGCCATAGTCTTTGCCTCAAAAATTCAAGCTGTAACTTCTGGAGCTTTTCATTACACTACAGCCCTGGTGGGATGTGCTGGCTCTACCCATCTGTCACTAGCGGCCACGACACCGAAGGAGACACGCGTAGCCCTTCCTTCAGAATCTCTGGCCCCAAAATATGTGGTATGTTATTATTTTATTTATCTTTATATGTGTTTACATTTATGTTTATGATTATATTAATATTTATGTTTATGTTTATGTTTATATTTATATTTATATTATATTTATATTTATATATATATTTATATTTATATTTTTATATATATTTGATGGATCTGTGGCTTCATGCGCTTAGCTTAGCATCTCTGTGTGCTATTCGTGGATATAGACCATTGCGTGACAGCCAACTGCAGTCCTCGTACCAACACAGTGGACGGTTTCACGTGCCACTGCAAACCAGGCTACACCGGTGACGGCTTCAGCTGCTCCGGTTATGCGCTACCATACATTCATGCTTGACGTATGCGTTCATTCATACTGCCACTGAATTGAACATCGCCATCAAACTCTAATATGATCGAGAGTCAAGGCATATTTCAAAGACAAGCCACTCAAGCGTTTGCTCTCTCCCTCTCCCCCCCCCCCCCTCTCAACTATCCAGAGAAGGAGCCTGACTGCACGCCCAACTACAACTGTCGGAGCTGCACGGGGGCCTCGATGCCGGAGCACGCTTGCATCTGGTGCCCCGCCACCAGAAAGTGCATCGGCGTCGGTACAGTATCCTGTCACATGCAATAGCCACTTCTTGCAGACACGCCGTGTAGAATGTGTGTGTTGGGGTAAGAGGGAAAAGAGGGAGGGGAAGGAGGAGGGAAGCCGTAGAAAGGTGGTGAGGAGGCAAAGCAAAACAGACCATGGTTGCAGGATAGAGAGTAGTTCGCAAATATCGGTGCGCACAAAGTAAATGGGTGCGAGCTGGGTGTCGAGGCTTTTTGTATCAAGTGTATCGTTCCTCGTACATCTTTGTGCGTAGGCGCAACCGAGCTTCCCGATTTCAACTCCACGAATGCAAATAAAGTCGGCTGGTCCCAAGACAATATTGATTGCTTTCTCTTGAACCCATTCAATTTGTTCTGCACATGTGCATGAAAGCAACAAATGTGGTCTTGCATATGATGAACGTCTGCAAAACAACTAAATACATCTACCGAATACCCAGACTGCGTCAAAGCATCTCATCCAATGGCATTCCTCTGCCTTGTACAGGTTGAACAATGCTTGCTCTGCGGTTTGCCCCACAAATTTGGTCAGCCTTCAAGGCATACATCGCTGCAATTTGCAAATGCATTCATATGTGCATACATGCATTTTCTGCAAGTAAGCATATTATAGATACATATTTGTCGCACCTCGAAACTAAGTCTTTTCATTATTTTGGTGATTAGAGCGCCTGGTTTCCAACGCCAGTCACGATCGGGAAGGTAGGCGACTTCTGCGCCCTCGATACCATAGGTCACGCTTTCCTCCTGCTACTGCTCTCAAAATTGCAAGTAAACGCACTAAACAAAGTTCATACAACAACAACAACAACAACAACAACAACAACAACAAAACAAATACTAAAACAAATACTAAACAAATACAAAAAAATGCGAGGTCAATCAAAAGTGCAAGTGGCAAAGCCTGGAAACACCAGAGAGTGCGGGCGCGGGGCGAGTGAGTCCTCTGTTGTGAGAGAGCTCGGGTGAGTGGTTGTTATTGTTGTTGTTGTTTTTGTTGTTGGTTGTTGTTGGGGAAAACCAGATCTGGCATATTGGCAGTGCTAGTATGCTCTGGGAAGTCATCAGTGGAAACTGTGGTCTAACCATCGCTGGTGGCTAGGAGGCATGCATGCAAGCGGTTCTTTGGTATGTGCATAAACTGACACTTTAGGCCCTTCGTTCTCAACCGATTTTTCTTCCCGAGCACCTTTAGAAAGCCTTGATGAGTTGATGAGGGCTTTCAAATGAGCTACTGCAAAAGCGACTACGACAAAATTCAGCTGACACGAGAGAAGTCATTGTTAGTTGCTTTGAACATAAAATCGTCATTAGGCATGGTTTATGCATCACTCCGGTCAGGGGAGCATGCAAATAAACCACCAGTTACAAAAGGGTCTGGAAGCAAGCAAAAAAGCCCCATAAATGCATGACACACATGCCATGTGTAGATGCCACACGCATATGTACATATATCTATTGGGTGTATATGTACAGAATGAACCTTTATATATATATGTATATATATATAAGAGAAAGAGAGAGAGAGAGAGACACAGAGAGAGAGAGAGAGAGAGAGAGAGATTTAATAATAATTTACAAAACATGTTCCTTTACAGGTTACGCTGGCGCTTGCGATGTGTCGCGTAGCTCAACAACCCAGTCTGTTTCTGGCGCCCACTCGGTATATCTGCGGGTGGCACCAGTCGCGTGGATCTCGACCATCTTCTTGGCAGCTTGGTTAGCTACGTGCGGTCTTAATCATGAAGAGTTTTTTCCTCCTTTAGTACTGTGAAGAAATTGAAAGACTTCAAGCGTCTCGTTCTCAGCCGATTCTGATTGTTGTTGCTTGTAATATTAAGTGGCTTCTCATAAGCCACAGGCTTTGGACACGAATCAGCTGGAAACTTCACCAAGCGGTTGAAGTTACTGTGCACTGTACTTAGACAGATAAGAGAACCTCAACTCCCCTTCCCCCCCCCCCCCCCCCCACCACCCCCCACCCCCCAACCCCTTCATCCCCAAGATTAACACGTTTTCACCTTTGTGTTTCTGTCAATCAACTGCACATCTGTGCCTCATTGCGTAGAACGATTACATAAAATGAAGCGGGGGGGGCCGCAGGAACGCGGGGAGATGGTATTGCTCACGACTTGAAATCCTACACCTACGCTTGCATTCATACTGGAAAATTATATAAGTATGTGAAAGACGGGTTGCGACTCAAAATTCTCTAGCCATATGCTAGTCAATATTCATGCTTGAAAATGACATTTATTGATATATTAATGTGTAAATTGCTATCTCAGGCAATGCGTCACATGATGTTAATATGTACAGTTACAATTCAAACAATTATGTTTGTTGATGTATATTATGCGCAACTTGCTATCCCAACTTATAATACATGTACAGTACAGTTTGATGTCAGACAAATGACAAGCGTCGAAACGAAAAACAATTGTTAAAGCACCTGGTTGTTCCCAATCTCAAGAAGGTTGAACCCGGCCAGTCATGTTATTTTTCATATTCATTTTTCATATTCATTTAAAATCATATTCATTTTTCATATTTTATTTTTATATTTATCTTTCATATTCATTTTTCATATTCATTTTTCATATTCATTTTTCATATTCATTTTTCATATTCATTTTTCATATTCATTTTTCATATTCATTTTTCATATTCATTGTTCACATTCATTCTTCATATTCATTTTTCATATTTATTTTTCACATTCGTTTTTCATATTCATTTTTCACATTCATTTTTCATATTCATTTTTCATCTTCATTTTTTCCATTAATTTTTCATATTCATTTTTCACATTCATTTTTCATATTCATTTTTCATATTCATTTTTCCCATTAATTTTTCATATTCATTTTTCAAATTCATGTTTCAATTTCATTTTTCATATTCATTTTTCATATTCATTTTTCATATTCATTTTTCATATTCATTTTTCATCTTCATTTTTCATCTTCATTTTTCATCTTCATTTTTCATATTCATTTTCATATTCATTTTTCATATTCATTTTTCATATTCATTTTTCATATTCATTTTTCATATTCATTTTTCATATTCATTTTTCATATTCATTTTTCACATTCATGTTTCATATTCATTTTTCATATTCATTTTTCATATTCATTTTTCATTTTTCACATTCATTGTTCACATTCATTTTTCAGATTCATTTTTCAGATTCATTTTTCATATTCATTTTTCATATTCATTTTTCATATTCATTTTTCATATTCATTTTTCATATTCATTTTTCACATTCATTTTTCATATTCATTTCCCATGTTCATTTTCCATGTTCATTTTTCACCTTCATTTTTCATATTCATTTTTCATATTCATTTTTCATATTCATTTTTCATATTCATTTTTCATATTCATTTTTCATATTCATTTTTCATTTTCATTTTTCATTTTCATTTTTCATATTCATTTTTCATATTCATTTTTCATATTCATTTTCCATATTCATTTTTCACATTCATTTTTCACATTCATTTTTCATATTCATTTTTCATATTCATTTTTCATATTCATTTTTCATATTCATTTTCCATATTCATTTTTTCATATTCATTTTTCATATTCATTTTTCATATTCATTTTTCATATTCATTTTTCATATTCATTTTTCATATTCATTTTTCATATTCATTTTTCACATTCATTTTTCACATTCATATTTCATATTCATTTTTTCATACTCATTTTTCATATTCATTTTCCTTGTTCATTTTTCACATTCATTTTTCATATTCATTTTTCATATTCATTTTTCATATTCATTTTTCATATTCATTTTTCATATTCATTTTTCATATTCATTTTTCATATTCATTTTTCACATTCATTTTTCATATTCATTTTTCATATTCATTTTCCATGTTCATTTTTCACATTCGTTTTTCATATTCATTTTTCGCATTCGTTTTTCATATTCATTTTTCATATTTATTTTTCATATTATTTTTCATATTCATTTTTCATATTCATTTTTCACATTCATTTTTCACATTCATTTTTCATATTCATTTTTCATATTTATTTTTCATATTCATTTTTCACATTCATTTTTCATATTCATTTTTCACATTCATTTTTCACATTCGTTTTTCATATTCATTTTTCATATTCATTTTCATATTCATTTTTCATATTCATTTTTCCTAATCATTTTATGCATTTAATTTCATTTCATTTCGTTTCATTCATTTCATTCAGTTCATTCATTTTATTCCATTCATTCCATTCATTCCATTCTGAATTTCATTTCACTGATTAAAAGTATTACATATATGCATGCAACCCGCCATGCATGTCACCTATGTATTAATATTCAGGAGGAGGATCCTTTTTCACAGAAATTGTTCATGCTTTTGCCGTCGCTATCACCCGACCCAAAATCTATAAGACCTATTTGCACTGTTTGCCTTGAATAAGGTTCAAGGTCTAACAGTTACTCAGTGTGACGTGGAGTCATTTTGATATTCAGTAATAAAAGCTATTACAAAGCTTCAAAGAAAAATCATCGAGGAACTATTAACGTACTATAATACAATACAGTTTATTTCAAACTAGTTTCCATTTTCCCAGTATTTTCACGTCGTGGGTGCACTGGAAAATTTCCCTTTTTACAAATGCCATTTCCTTTTTTACCCATATCAGCTTGTATTTTTCTCACTCTGACCGTACGACTCATCCTTCCACTTCAACTCCCTCACATCCGTTACTGCGCAATACAACTTGTGACACATCCAAAACCTATTCTACACCACAAGCTTCTACCTCAGAACCTTCGTCGGGAGCACAGCTCCAAAGCCCTGGAGACCATACACATACCTTACCCTTTCAAGTGACCCAACCTTTGCCCTTTCACTTGAACTGAAACTTGCACTTACTCAAGTTAACCTTTTGCAAAGGGGTGAGCACGGTCACTCGTGGTCTGGTAAACCCCTGTTATTATAGAACTATTTCCTGGTTGAAAGGTTATTAAAGTTATGAGCTTCCCGGACCGAGATTTCGTAATGATGTATTCATATTAATATTACTATGATTATATACTACGGAGTACACACAACTTCAACACTTTTAATAATCTAAAACTGTTCTGCCAAGTTGCCGGATTCAGAATTTTAATTTGACTATTTCAATTGTTTTTTCTATATTTTGAAATTCGAATTTTAAACGCCGGTAGCTAATCTTTCAATGATTTTGCACGCTAATTCTTAATCATTGAGTCTGACCCTTGGAGTCAATCTTAAACTTTGAATCAAGTTAGCTGACATAAAAAATAGAACTTGAACGTCCTGAGCCTAGTAATACGTGGCGCTTCTCTTTAGCGTTTTTCCTTATTAAGGCTCAGATACTACAGACAGTGCCGGAATGTTGTGGTTCAACTGTTCCGACTCCCCGGCGATAATATTATATGACTTAATGAATCCGGCATTGAATAATAGATAGTCTAACTAACATATCAAGTTGTAAAAATATGGGATCCAACTGGCATCAAAGCTCAGCCTCCCCACTGTCATATCATAAAGCTCTGCGCCTCCGACAAGGGTTAAACTATGATAACTTCAAAACTTGTGACGACTTTACGGAGGCTACTCATATGTGATGATGATATTAACTTGAACCGTAGGCTGAAGTTGAATCGAACAGGTGAGTGCCGCGGAGGCCGCTCAAGCCGCCCTCAGCATCAAACATCAGAACTTGAGTTTTTTTTATTCAAGGCCACTGTTTTAATAGGTCACAGTTGGAACTTCACTTGATACTTGCCACTCAAAGAGCCCGGCGCAGCTGAGACCGTGACTGGGACTCGAGGCGCGGCAGATTGTAATGCCCCCAACGATAGCTCGAAAAAAAGTCGGTAATACAACCAAACACAGTCCTCAAGAATGAGAATGATGTCTCGTTGTATTAGCTCAGTGAAGCCAAAAAGGAAAACGGCAACAGACCAGGAATAAAATGGCATCAGGTCCAATCCGGACAAATAATACTGAAAAACAAGCTGGTGCACCTGTCACCAGGAAAAGGTACTTTTTACCGGCTATCCGGGGGGTGATGCCTACAGTACCCCCTCCCGATTTTATGACGGAAATAGCATTTTCGTCATACACCTTCTGATTTCTTTCTGCAAATAGCATGCGCTATGGAGTCATGCCACACAGCGCATCGACCCACGGATAGACGCTAAAAGACGATAAATATATCCTCATACGGCACGTCAAAGCGGATTCTCTAGCCTTTCTTGTAAATTTTGAACTCCTTCCCCTCAATTTCTTTTTTTTTCTTTTTTTTTTCGGCAGTATGTCAAGAACAAACGTACAATTAATAAAAAAAATACAAGCAACGTGGTGCTGTAGTACGATTCCCCCTTTGATCTCCTTCTTCTTCTTATCATTATCATTATTATTATTATTATTCACAGGGAGATCGTAAGTACATTGTCTTTTTTAATGACATACCCTTGTATAAGGCGGATATCCTATTATATAGTATTAGGGGGCCAGTCCTAATAGCTATATCCGAAGTCGAGGTGTATGTACCCGACCCTGCGATATACCGACACAAGTAGAGATTGACCGTGCTCAGGTACGACAGTATATAATCTATCGTAAAAAATAATTTAATGAAAGTTTCAGAGAACATTTCATTTTCGAGAACATCATCCCAGGACTTGCAAAGGGTCATACCCGGGAACACCATCGCTCAATACACTAGCGATCCCCGTATACGGTGTAGTATCATCGTCGATCGACCTTTCGCACTCGTATGTTGCGATCGAATGCCAAGTTATATCACTGAGTCTTTTTAATATTCATATTGATAACTGATGATGCATGATCAAATCATGATACGCCGTGGGCAATCAATCAGTTTATTTGAGACGCATAAAGAAAAATAGTTTCTTTGTCACTGCCTTCGTCGTCTGGCGCGGATTTCTTTCCCTGGTGGAGGACCACCAACAAAAGTCAGATCGAACTTTGACTGTTCGAGAATGTCCCAGATCTTATTAGGGATTCCGCCCAACGATAATTCAAAAGGGACATCAAGCACTCCTCTTGGCAGTGTCTGAATGGTCCACGCAGTGTAATCCTTGTCTCTGGGAGTAATTGTATCATCCCATGTCTCGAGACTTTTTGCGTCTTTATATACTGGCAGATAATGTCTTGCCTTTGGAACCTCAACCGGGTCCATACTTCTCCAGAACTGGAGTATCGGTTGTACTATCTTTGCGGCTGATGATATTTTGAGTGTCCGTGTGACACGCATCTGTCGTGGGACCGCCACGACCCGCATCAAGTATAAGTCTGAGAGAGTGTCATCAGCGACATGTTGTTCCGCTGGTCTCATCAGATAGAAAACATTTTTCACCCATGCGATGGTTGCTATCGCATCGCCTTCCTTCCATCGCTCATGGACAATCTCAACGTTGCCCGCGTTTGGGTCAGTGTCCGTCCCCTCCTCCTCCTGGTGGACGTCCTTTGATCTCATCGACCTCATCGCCTTCCTCGGTTGGTCGTTGATAAGATCATTCCGCGCTCTCCTTAGCTGCGCCTCTGTGATCTTCTCCTTCTTTCCGCTATGCTCTCGCGGAGACTTAGACTGAGTCCCCACCGCGCTTATGCGGTCAGTCTTCTCCTTGCTGTCCACCTCACTCTCCTCCTTCTCAGCTATCTGTGCCCGATAAGCATCGTCTTGGTCTATGCCAGCCTCCTTGTGGATGGGCGGCACCTCTTTGAAATCATCCTTCATCCGTTTTAACGCCTCCTCAACGGATTCATCTTCCAGTAAGAAGGGATCATACTTAATCAGCCTTCTTACATTCACAATTTGCACCTTCCCTCTACCCCTGATCTTGTAATTCAGAGGTCCCGTCTGTTCCATAATCTGATAAGGTCCTTTCCAGTGAGTGAACAGCTTAGAGCTGACTCCCTTCGGGACTTGAGGATGGTACAATAGTACAATATCCCCGACCTGGAACTTGATCTGATCCAAGTGCGCTTGTCGCACCCCTTCAGCATCAGTCTTTCGGCGCTCCGCCTCTCTATGCGCCCTGACTATTTGTTCCGCCTCCATCTTCACTCTAAGTCTCATCCCAAACAACTCATCCGCATCCGCCCAAGTGTCTTTTGGGTGAAGGAGCGAAGTCGGGATATCAGGCTCACGCCCATATACTAACTGATATGGCGAGATTGAGCTCTTCGAGCCTCCTAACGCCGTAGAGGGTAGACAGTTCATTGCAAACGCAAATGATGGTGCTGCCTCGACCCATGCTCTTTGATTCTCCTTCTTCGTGCAATACATCTTTAGCGAGGCTTTGAGGGGTCTGTGTACCCGCTCGATTTTCCCATTTGCTCGCGGGTTATAGGCAGTAACATATTGCCATTAAATTTTCATCCCGTAATACTTAGATAGTTTGTCGATGACCTCGTTATTAAAGTCCGAGCCTCGATCAGAACATATCTTTCTTGGTACTCCGATCTGTGAGATGATCCTATCGATCAGCGCCGTCGTCTTGCCGGTAACGTCTTTGACAGGGATGATCCACACATAGTTGGTGGCTCTGTCAATAGCCGTAAGGAGGTATTTGTAACCATCCTTCGATTCTGGGAAAGGTCCCACATGATCAATGTGTATAAACTCAAACATCCCCGCATGAAGAGGAAATTCGCCAATCAGGCCGAAATTTGCCTTCAGTGGTGTTTTGTTTATCTTGCACGGGATGCATGCATCCACCGCCTGATCTATCTCCTCCTTCATCTTCTTCCACCAGAATCGCCTCGCTACGAACATGTGAGTTCGTTGTCGACCCGGATGCGCCAAAAGTGGGCAATTGTGGGCTGCGACAAATATAAATCGTCTCAGACTCTCCGGTACCCAAAGGGTCCATTTGTCCGGCTGTGACGCATAGCGACCGTGAAGGCCCTTGTACCACAGTAGACCATCTCTCCATCCCATCTCCTTCATCTGATCTTTGATCGCTTTCGTCATCCGTAGCTCATCCGGGTTCTGATATAACTGTATCAGTTCTTTAAACTCCGGATCTTGAGCCTGTTGTTGCCTCCATGCGGTAGGCGAGGCTATATGGATAGTACCATCTTCTAGCCGTACCCCGATTCTTTCCGGGTCATCATCTAGGTCACTTCTCCGCTCTTGAGGAGGCTCCGCATAAACTTCCTGCGTCTCCTCTTCCTCTCTTATGTTCGCCTTCGCATTCTCATATACCTCATAGGACCACTCAGCGTCCTCCTGGGTATGTAGCTCACAACATATCCCGTGATCCGGGCCTTGTGGACTGTACCGTAGACCTGTGCGGTCATATCGGACTCCACTCGCCATCTCCATCGCCTCAATGTGGCTGACCTCATACACCTTGTCAGTGGACAAGTCTTCCATCTCCACAGTGGACACCAACGCCGATACTTCTGAGTTAAACTCTAGCCTAGAGAGGCTATCAGCGACCACATTTCGCTTTCCCGGTAGATGGACCATTGTAAAATCGAAACAAGACAAGAACGCTTGCCACCGCGCCAGCCGTCTCGTCTGTTCATGATTCATCAACCATAACAGGTTATGATGATCAGTTCTGACAGTAAATTGAGGTCCTCCCCACAAATACTGTCTGAGCCTCTTGAGGGCCCACACCACCGCTAACGCCTCTCTTTGCCTTGTGCAATAGTTTCTCTCCGCCGCACACAACTTCCTACTAATAAACATGATTGGGCGTAATTTCTTCTCCTCATCCTCTTGTTGTAATACAGCCCCAATCGCAAACTTAGATGCGTCTGTATCGACTACGA
>WBZZ01001397.1:0-2500 GCA_019918135.1 Paulinella micropora
TAAGATCTTTTACGCGCGCAACGACCCTCCTCCCCAGCATCTACCACCAAAGGGTTATGAGTTGGCGTCACAGTTTAACGCCTTGAGGCCATTGGGCTGGAACTCTGTTTAGCAAGTGTGACTAGGTTTTTTCATCGGGATTTCCCTCAAATATGTCACAGTCAACACTCCAAGGCAGATTTACTATATCTGAGGCGTACTGATGCAGCTAATGGCATATCCTCAACGGACATAAGCCTCCAATACCCTTGTTCGAGGTCCTCCACCCCCCCGTGTCAGTCTCTCGCCTGATGATCGGGGCCACCGATGGAGCTCCTGAGGGCAAGACTGCACTAAGCCGAGGTTATTCCGCAGTCCCAGCAACCTCTTGCAAGACGTCACCGAATGTGCAAGTGCATACACCAAGCGCGGTTGCTAGAGCTGCCTCGAAACCCCACAATAATAATAATAATAAAGATAAAAAATAAAAAAGTTCAACTTTGATATCATAGTTCTCTATGAATCAAAGTGCTACGACAAATCTGAAAACACCGTTGAAAAGCTCGCGACAAGGGCTTTCAAACGATGTGCTCAGCATTATTTGTATCTCAAATATTGATTGAATATTGATTGAGAAAGACTAGGTCAAAGTCAAACATCCTTGCCACTTGAATGCCGTTAGTAATAGAGAAATGATGTCTGTGAGTATCATGCATGTCTGTGTGTTGTTTAGCCTGCAGCACATGCTAGGCATGAGCGCGGGCTCTGCGTCTACGTGCGGTCACTCGGTGCACACACCCTTGGTTTCGACAGAAAACACAGAGGACGTCATCGAGGAAGACGGTCTACAAGACCAGCAGGACAAAGGTAGTTGCTGTGTTTCCAAACAGCAGTAATCGCAATCAACTTCCTCAACAGTAAGCATTCAAGAAGAAAAAGTAATTGCTTTCTTCCTTACCTAAGTACTTAATACTGCACTTACATACGTACTGGCACCAGAAGTACAATATTCTTTTCTACACGTCCTGCACGTTCTGCTCGCGGTTCTGCCTCTAAAGGAACATTTAGAGGCTTTCTGACAGCTAGCTTGTCAACCAGGTCATTCTGGGTAAGCTAGACTCGAATGCAACTGCGACTAAACGTCTGTGCGGGGTCGAGATAAGTTAAGATGTTGACTGGATAGCCAGATTATTAGCTTCAAATGCAGACGAGACACACAGATCTGCGATTGGTCCCAACCAAGAGCCTTGCCCACCCCCCCCCCCCCCCTCCTCTTCTCTCTCTCTCTCTCTATCTCTATCTCTCGGGCCACCCTCTCCAACCACATCTATGAGTCTCTTCTAGCGGAATTTTTCTTTCTCCGCTTATAATATCTACCACCGTAAGTTATTGACTGTGAGATTAATTCAATTAGATAAGTGACAAGTTATTTTTTCCACTGGTATGGACTTTGCTTTTTCAACCTTAGTACTGACAATTATTTTTTGGATCTACAACAATAACATTGTTACACACAGCACAGTTTTTACACAGTCGTGGGCCGGGCCATTTCATGAAACTATCATTTTTTCTTTCTTTCTTTCTTTCTTTCTTTCTTTTTTCTTTCTTTCTTCTTTCTTTCTTTTCTTTCTTTCTTTTTATTATTATTATTATTATTATTATTATTATTATTCACCAGTATTTTCATTGAACATACCGGTCCGTCTGGAAGTGTTGGAACTGCCCGTGCGGGGGTGTCATTAGAGCCTATCGTCAATTCTTCGTACTCCCCTCACGGGTGAGACGATGGAGGCGCATGTGCAGATTTGCATCAGCCATTGACAGAGAAGCACTATTATTATTATTATTATTATTATTATTATTATTATTATTATTATTATTATTATTATTATTATTATTATTATATATGGACACCGTGATAGCCCAGTGGTCAAGTTCTACCATCTGGGCCCTGTCGCCAGTTCGATTCCCGTCGGTGCCACCAGTATTTTCATTGAACATACCGGTCCGTCTGGAAGTGTTGGAACTGCCCTTGCGGGGGTGTCATTAGAGCCTATCGTCAATTCTTCGTACTCCCCTCACGGGTGAGACGATGGAGGCGCATGTGCAGAAATGCATCAGCCATTGACAGAGAAGCACTATTATTATTATTATTATTATTATTATTATTAATTATTATTATTGCTATTATATAATTATTGTTATTATTGTTATTATTATTATTATTATTATTATTATTATTATTATTATTATTATTATTATATTGCTATTACTACTACTACTAATATTATTATATTATTATTATAATATTATTATTATTATTATTATTATTATTATTATTATTATTATTATTATTATTATTATTATTATTAGGGAGTACATAGGCCATCTGTCCCTTTCCATGGGCTGATTGGTATAAAGCTCCTAGAGTAATGTTCTATGCCGTCACTTCCTTTATTCCACCGATTGGTGTGGAGACTTTCCTTATGGAATGGAGGACTGGATGCACATGGCCTTTTGG
>WBZZ01001397.1:7500-20000 GCA_019918135.1 Paulinella micropora
AACTGCAGTGCTTGTTCTTCTGCGATCTTTGCTTCATGTATACTCAGATTCGCCCGTCGTGGCGCCGGGGAAGGCTCAGCACCTGGTATTTTACAAATAACCGCGGTGAAGTCTTCCCTTGACACCTCCCGCTTGAGGGGGGTCAAAAATCATTTTGTTCGCCTTCAATGTCTCTTTCAAAACCTCTTTCTCCTTCTCCGTACCTGCTCCTCCTGCCAATTTCTCGTCTATCGCCGCCTTAAACTCCTCCTCTGACATTCTCTTGTGATGCTTGAGGGGTGCTCTGTCCTCCTCCAAGCCCAACTCTTCTTCTGATATATCGTCCATTCCCGTTTTTTCATATGTGGCAGTGTCTGTTTCGTCGTCCTCCGCCAGACCTACCAACATATCTATTAATCTCGCATATTGCAACGGAGCTTTCCGGGTGTAGAAACCATCGAAGCATGTGAATGCTTGAGTAATCAATTTCAACTTGTCCTGGTCTCTGAGCTTCCGCTTGTATGCACTGCTCTGCTCACGAGTCCCGAGACGACAAGCCACCACTAAGTGTTGCTTCCGTGAGGGCACCGGTATCGGATGATCAATAAGCCGGTCCCGTATCTCCTGCGCCCATATCGCCTTCTCATTGTACGGGAGTATAACCGTACATGGTTTATCGTTTTCAAAAAGAGTGCGCAGGCACTTTTTCACGTCTGTCAGTGAGCGCGGCCACGTAGGCTCGTCACCCCAGAATTCAGTAATAAAGCTTTTAATATCTTCTGCCGGGGTATCAGGGAGTCGTCCCCTTCTCCTCGGTATAAACTCCTGTCTGTCCTTCTCTTCCACCTTTACGTGAAAGCAATACCCGTTGGTAATATATACATCGGCCCCTGCTCCTTCTCCAAATCTCGCCAGCGATGGGCACCTTTTTCCCATGCATATAATCTCCTCTTTCGACTTTTCAATGAGATCGTCTATCGACTTTTTATCCCGTTGTGTAGGGACTGTAGCCGTATAGACCTCCGCCTCTCTCTTGTCTGACAGGGTTAAACATCTTTAGACACCGCGTCCGTTGGCATATATGCCTCATATGCGTGTGTAATGGCCACCTGTTTCCCTTCCGATGCTACCCCTAGGTGTAGGGCCTCGTATGAGTCAATAGCATGGAGAGAGTCGACAGTATATTCTTCTCCTGGCGCTACGCTGTATATGACTCTTTTGGCGGCGCAATCAATCACTACGTTCATTGTCGCCAGTTGGTCGTACGACAAAAAAACAGATCCGTGGTATTCGGGGACAACGTACAAGTCCACTCGATATACTCGTCCGGATTTCAATTTAAAATTTAAAGTGATGATGCCCGTTATATCCGTCCGACTACTAACTCCTTTCAAGGTGCCAGATGATTTTTTCATATTAGTTTCTAACCACTCATGGTGTTTCGTAGTAAATTTCTGGCCGACAATATTAATATTCGCCATAGTATCATTACCAACGTTTATAAAGGTATTTAATGTTTCACAAAAAAGGTTCGTATAGCATAAAGCGCCTGGCCGGTGACTTTTTAAGGCCAATACAAGGAGCTTGTGTTCTAAACTCTGTATCCTTTTCTCGAGGTTCGCCTCCTCCTCCCTTTCCGCAGTTTTTGTAATGTCTTTTTGGGTATTGTTCACAGGCGAAGGATGATTGTCCTTGCTTTCTCTGTTTGAGACCGTGAGGAGAGGTTGATGTCCTCCATCCTCCTTGTCTATTGTCTGTCTCGGCAATTTGATAAGATTGATTGCCGGTTCTATTCTTACTTTCTTCGGCTGTGGCTGCGACGGGCCCGCCTGCTTTCTCTTTGCCAGCGCTTGACTCGCCTGCCTATTAGCAGCATGCACTGTTTGTTGTCGTGATGGGTGTACTGGTATTGTACTACCTTTGAGTTGGTCTGTGGCCTGCTGTGGGCTCTTAGACTCACTGGTACCCTTGGTTGGGACCTGCACAACGGTGTATCGTGCAATGCATGTTGTTCTGTTTTCTCCCTCCTTCTCTAGTCATTGGACTACCTCAAATCTGTTACCTGAGTCGGCATCAGTGTTGGTAGTGGTTGCGCCTGATGTCGCATAGGCCTGTGGTGCTGAGGAACTCGAGCTTGAGCTCGAGCAGTCTGCCCAGCCCCCATCTCTGTGGTACGGTCGCTCTGCGCTGCCGTATCCACCTCGGCCAACCCATCTTCCTCCTCCTCTACCTTGAAATACACCTCTTCCTCCTCCTCTTCTCACAAATCCCCTCTCCCCCCCCCCCCCCGCGAGTGTATGTGCCTCGTGCGAAAGGGGCTCCTCCTCCTCGATTGATTCCTCTCCCTCCTCCTCTTCCTCGTGTTCCACCTCTTCCTCTACTTGCGGCTTCTATGGCTGCCGTCTTCTGATCATCTCTAGCGAAAAGAGAATTGATCGCGTCAGCTAGTTCGTGGTCATGGTCCGCGACATCCTGTAATTTCCACCCCTGATCATTGCGCAGTCGGCGCAGAACGGCGACGGTGTTGGTTTCGTCCGACTGTACGTTCTTGAGGAGTGTGTTTCGCATGCGGGTGTCCTCGATATCGTTTTTGTACGGGCATTTTTTATTTGTGTGTTTGAAGCATTGTGCCCGTGCCCACCAACGAATACAAGGTGTGTTAGCTTCACGACTGTTCTCTCTTGGTCGCTGTCAGAGATCGTTGCGTATATGCGGCTTGCGGTTGAGCAGAAGCCGATGCAGAACCGATCAAGGATGCTGTCTGGCTGTCGAGCCTCTGACAAGCGGTCATTACTTCGGTCCGCAACACTTTTGGGCTCACGGCCTTAGTCGTGGCCTCAAAGACGCTCATCTCCAAAAAGTTCAAGTGCTTTACCTTGTCGAAGGTTTTGCAGTCTTGCATGAGCAGTGTGAGCTTATTTTTGTTGTAGACGTGCAAAGCACTGAGGAAATATAGGAGTATGGCTTTGTGGTTATAAAAGAGAGTGTACTGGGTGCCCACATTTGTTAAGACAGATGCTAGCTGAGTGACAGACTGCAACTGCTCCGATACTAAGTCGAAAATTTCAAACCCAATCAATGTGCCCGTGCACAAGTGTTGGTATCCACTTGCCTTAAAGTATCGAATGAGGGCAGCAATGGCCAGAGTACAACTCATCTCTGCATGTCCACCTTTCCTTGCTAGCTCCTCCTCTCCTCTGTACTTCTCGTAAGTTATACGATCAAAACCAGCTCCAAGGAGGGATCAATCACAGAAATGTTCTAGGACTTCATACTCCTGCTCCACCTCACACTGGTTTTGCTGGAAGCATCTGTCCATCTCATTGAACTTAGTCATGAGGGTCGTCTCTGTGTCAGCCTCATTGGCAGTGATAGCATAGAGCTTAAGGCCCCCTCCCCCAATTTTGATTTTAGCTAGGGCTGCCTGCAGCGCCTGCTTTTTCTTCTGGGAGTCAGTCAAGTTAATTACTGTCCCTCCCCCTTGGGGTCCTCCTCCTGAGGGTCCTCCTCCTGCTTTCTTGGGAGCTGGGTTAGATGTGGTAGGTGGAGCCGTTGGCTGTGGAGCCACCCGTGCTACTGCCATTGCCACAGCTATCTTCTCCTTCTGCTCCTCCTCCTTCTGTCTCATGTCTTCTTCTTTGAGCTGTCGTGCTAGATGAGTCACGAACTGTGCAAGCCCTGTGGCACTAGAGAGGAAGTGCCTTTTCTCTCATGGAAGACTTATCAGCTCTGTTATTATTTGGGATTGTTGTGAGAGGGCCTTTAATGAGAGTGTGATTCTTCGTGTGGGCCCATTGCTTCCATGTTGGTTTTTGCTCCTTCCCCTCAAAGAGGCTCTTATGGAGTTGTGTGAGCCGTTGAAGGACCTGACAAGACTGGTCAACCTCCTCGTAAACAGGATTTTGCCTTGTGTTGTCTTTCAGTGCTTTGTACATCTCGTTGTAAGCCCGTGTGAAGGCAGTTACAAAAGCCTCAAGGGCAAACTCAATGCCACTTTGGTTTCTACCTTCGAACTTTCTTTCTAGATTCTTGATATCAGTGGGGACACCACAGACAGACAGCCATGCTGCAGTTGTGCGTTTATTTTTCCACTGTATGTTTGTGCGTGCATGAAATTCCGCAACGAGCACAGCAGCGTAGAGTGTTGCAGATATATCGTATATGTCGCACAGTGTAAGAGTGTCGCCATATTTGATATCCTGCAATGGCACTCTTTCTTGCTCAATCCTCACTTTGTTGAAGAGAGGCTTCGCAAGGCCGGGAATTTCGATCAGGAGGTTGCTTTGACCTTGTCCTGGTCTATTCCTTTTTTCATCATGAATATAGATGTGTGTTTTATAATAGGTTGGGTAGTTAAGGAAGAAGGACTCTTCATCATCATATGTAGCCAACTGTTCCCATGTATTTGGGACATTCTGGCTAACATCCTCCATCTCCTCTCTCTCTCTCTGCCTCTGTCAGCGGAGAGCATCTAGTCTGACCTGCACTCGCTTCTTGTGCATCACCCCGCCCTGTAGACTCTACATCGGCTGTATACTCCTCTCTCTCCTCTTCATCTCTATCTCCCCTCTCTTCAGTGTAATCCTGCTCCTGCTCCTCTCCTCCCTCACAAGGACCATAATCAGTTGGTGCCACACCAGCCTGCTCATTCGCCTGCTCATTCTCGTCTTCCATCTTATGTTATGAGAGTTCGTCTGCTTTTTTTTTTTTTTTTTTTTTTTTTTTTTTTTTTTTTTTTTTTTTTTTTCTTTCTTTCTTCTGTTATTCTTATCACTCTATGCACCTTCTTCTTTTTCTTTTCTCTGTTGAAATAGTTATCTCACCTACACAGAGATAACGATAGTTTGTCAAAAGCTGTTTTGTAGAAGTCAGTCTGTCGTCGGGCAGTGCTTCGATACTTGTCTTGCTCTCACTACAAGTACGGAATACCATCACCAACTTTTTGTAGTGATGATCACTACAAAAAGTTAGTGATACATCACTAAAAAAACGTAGTGATCATCACTACAATAAGGAAAATTTTGAGGTAGTGATCATCACTACGCCTCCATTGTCCTTAATTCAACAAATGTAGTGATATCACTACGGCATCCCCTAGATTCTCCCTCATCACTAAACGACGTAGTGATGATCACTACCTCAAAATGGAAGTGTTTCCGGATGTAACGGTCGACTGCTGTGCAAAACGTAGTGATTTTAGTGATGTCACTTATTAAGTGATGATCACTAAAAAGTTAGTGCCCATCACTACATATTTAGTGACCGTCACTAGCAAGCACTGCTAGAACTCGATTTTTGAAAAAATAAAAAAAAATAGTGATGGTCACTAAAAATAAGTAGTGATGATCACTACAATTTTTGAATTATGCATCAGTAAAAAGCTAGTGATGATCACTAAAAAAGTAGTGACCATCACTAGCAACAGTTTTTGAATGTATCTTTGCCGGTGTCTCTAGTGATCGTCACTACAAAAGTAGTGCCCATCACTTATGAATTGAGTGCTCGTCACTTAACGGTAAAAATTTTAATAAATCGACGAAACGTAGTGCCGATCACTACAAAAGATAGTGCTGATCACTTAAAAAATTAGTTCAAACAAAAAAGTTTGTAGTGATGATCACTACATTTTCGTAGTGCCCATCACTAACAAAAGGTAGTGATGGTCACTACACCACCGTAGTGCTCATCACTACATCCTGTTAGTGATGATCACTACGAATGTAGTGCTCATCACTACTAGTGTAGTGCTGATCACTACATACTGTTAGTGATGATCACTATACAAATGTAGTGCTCATCACTACCTATTGCATAGTGATCATCACTAACAGTATGTAGTGATGATCACTACAAATGTAGTGCTCATCACTACTAGTGTAGTGCTCATCACTACCATACTGTTAGTGACGATCACTATACAAATGCAGTGCTCATCACTAACTGTTGCATAGTGCTCATCACTAACAGTATGTAGTGATGAGCACTACAAATGTAGTGCTCATCACTACCTGTTGCATAGTGATCATCACTAACAGTATGTAGTGATGAGCACTACACCAGTAGTGATGAGCACTACACAATTTTGTGCTCATGACTAACTGTTGTTAGTGATGATCACTAAATATGTAGTGCTTGTCACTACCTATTGTTAGTGATGACCACTAAACACCTGTAGTGCCCGTCACTACTCTTGGAAGTGATGGGAACTACAGTTATTTAGTGCTCATCACTATACTTGGCTGGTAACAGTGACTTCAGTAGTAGTGAGCCATCGCCACAATAATTAGTTAAGTGACAGTCACTACAGTCATAGTACTCACCACTACATTATTAGTGATGATCACTACTACATTCTTACTGACTTCCTGATAGCCGAAATTAACGCAAAAAACCTAGTCATGTTTTACTTGACATACGTAGTGACAAAGAAAGTGCTACCAACCTGTCAACCTGCCCTGGCGATCATTTCTGCCCGCTTTGTACTTGGCTTACCGCTTCGTTTCGTTCCTGTTAGAACTGTTGGAACGTTTGTATCATTTTCTTTGTCATTTACTAGGTCAACGTAGACATGACTAGGTTTTTTACTTTCACTCTTCGGGGGCTTGACACGTTGTGTTGCGACCGTCTTCATTCTTTCCTTTGGATTACTAACTACACATGGTCTTGCCGTTGCAGATGCTGCCAGTACAAAATCTTGGAGCTGTTGTTTGGTCATTTTTAAATATTTTGGCTTCGTGTGGGTGTCCCAGCCAGGCCAACTATAAACCACTTCTCCACTTAAGCCGTTGTCCTTGGCTTTTTGGTTAAAAGGCCAAACACCCTTCAATTTTTGCCCGTTCTGCATGGACCACTTGCTGTGCTGGTATATCTGCACAATCACATGATCGTCACCGACAAACTCATCTTCGAAGCCGTAAACGCACAGTCCTGGATCCCCGTATTCGAACTCGCCGCCTGCTGCCAGTACCACGATATGCAGCTCCGGGTGGACTCCCCGTACACCCGTACAGACTGCAAGGTGTATGTCTGCACTAGCAGCACAGCAAGCATTTGGTAAAGCACATACAGGGTGATAAGATGTAGCACCTGTCACTAAATCGTTGTCTTCAATGCCCACTGTTCTAGTCGCTCTCTGAAAGCCTGCTCCGTCATTTCCAAATGCTCATCATACAATGCTCCCTCAATTTCTAGTTCCGTGAGATGTGAGTTTTCCTAAACGGGAAAATAACACAAAAGGAGAGAGAGAGAGAGAGAGAGAGAGAGAGAGAGAGAGAGAGAGAGAGAGAGAGAGAAAGATCCTACTTATCTTGACATGCTATGTAAGTGACCATCACTACCCTCTAAGTGACCATCACTATCCTCTAAGTGACCATCACTAACCTCTAAGTGACCATCACTAACCTCTAAGTGAACATCACTAACTGCTCGTCATTACATGCTTAGTAACCATCACTTATCCGTTAGTGATGAACACTAATATTGTAGTGATCATCACTAGCATTCAGCCACAAATTTTATTGTTATCAGTATTATTATTATTATTATCATTATTATTATTATTATTACCTGATAACTGGCTATGCCTCAACCTTGCTTGGCAATGCGTTCCATGAGCAGAAACGCGTACACCTGTCCACTTCCCGCTGCTTTAACACCAGTTCTGTATGATTTCAGGAAAAACCCTTGCGAGAGCAAAGCTCCAAGAGTATCCCTGTGGTCGTGGGACATGCTATTTGATTTACAGCTATCAGTAACCATGATATACTTTACCCGCTCGTCCTTGATTATTTTCAACAGGACTTTATGCTTATGGGCTGGTTTCCAACCTTTCCAAAACAAGAACACTGTTATGTTCTTGTTCCAGTTCAACGCACGTGGTATTAAACCAACGCGAGCGGCTTGAGCTTCTACACCCCATCGAATAACAGGCAACTCCTTCGACCACACAACGCGGTTGATAGATGGATTGTATGAACTTATTGAGCAGAAACAGCTCTTATCTAAACAAACCCCTATCAAGTTATCATGTGCGGCCCACAATACGCTGTATTTTTCATACCTGCTAAGGAATGCTATCTCAAAATGTCTGGTCTCTATGCCAGCGACTGCAGCCCAATCATCGCTCAAGGCAAAAAGAAGCACATCTCCCGATGCACACCCAATATCCAATAGACACATGTCTTTTTTTTCATCCCTGGGGATCCCTGCGAAACATGTCGCAAGGGATTGACTAGTCAAGGTCCCACCGATCCCATCACCTACACTACCAAGGTCCCTAATAGGTAAAGGTCCCCTCAACTGTTGCGTTAGTCGCACCCGCCAGGCAGGAGCGGGCGGAAGAAACCGAGGATTAGAATTCCCATAATCCTCATGAACGCATACAGTGACACAAAGCCTATTCATGTTGCCACAGCTGGTACAAACCCAAGGTGGCATTTCCGATTCCACTTCCAACGCCGAGGTACCACCAACCTGCCAAACATATTATTACTATTATTATTACTATTCCTCTTGACATGTTATGCATTAACCTCTAAGTGACCATCACTTACCTCTAAGTGACCATCACTAACGTCAAAGTGACCATCACTAACTTCAAAGTGACCATCACTAATTTCATAGTGACCATCACTAGCTTCATAGTGACCATCACTAACCTCTAAGTGACCGCACGCGCATCTGAATTAATATGACATTGTTCACGGCAGCGGCGTCAAGGCTAAGCAAAAAGAAGGCAACATTATGCCTTCTCCTTGCATAGCCACCAGAAACCAGTGAGAATTCCGAGAAGACACTATATTATTATTATTATTATTATTATTATTATTATTACTATTATTATTATTATTATTATTATTTATTACTATAATTATTAATTACTATTCCTCTTGACATACTATGCATTAAGTGATCATCACTAACGTCTAAGTGACCATCACTAACCTCTAAGTGACCTTCACTAGCCTCTAAGTGACCATCACTAGCCTCTAAGTGACCATCACTAACTGCTAAGTGACCATCACTACATACTATGTGGCTTTCACTATCCATTTAGTAATCAACACTGCCAAGTAAGTGACCAGGGACTCACAGGAACGGATTCAGTGTTCCCCACTGTAAGCGATCGAGCTTATATCCATAACGCTCCAGAAACCATTCGCGATAAGAACGACTGTAAAAAACTGTAAGCGGTTGTCCACAAAAAATATCATGTAACGATTGAACGTACACTTTATACGTCGATTTTGATTTCCCAACGACGACAAATTCGCAATTTGGAAGATCGCTGTGTTGAACTAAGAAACCTCCACCCTTTGTCAATGCCTTATGTCCCGCTTCCAGATTTTTTTGGCACTGACTAACTATTTCATCACGCATATGTTGCGGTACAACAAGCGAAACTCCACCCTCCTCGATAGCAAGGACATAGCTATACCCAAGTACTTGTTTCGGGGAACTAGTCCAGACACCATCGTACTTGAGCAACAATGTCTTCGCGTGACATAACAGAGATCCAAACCATTTGGGATGTTTAGGAACAACTGCAACTCCCAATCCGGAGGCGCCGGGAATACGAACAAGAGAGAAGAATCCACAGTCCAGCAAGCTTGGCTTGCGTGCACGCGAACTAATATTCTCGCGAGTAGGGTCAGAATGTTCCTTTACCCAACGCGCACTTACCACCAGCTAACATACAACCAATAGTGACTCGCTACGATTATTCTTACTACTAACGGTGGGTGGGCGGTGGGGGTGATGGGTGGGTGGGTGGGGGGGGGGGGGGGACCAGGTCACGCTTGAACTCGATAATTGCTGCAGCGTCCTTTTTCTGCTTCCCTTTCCCAGTTCCCTTTCCCGCTCCCTTTGCTTTCGATTTCTCCTTTCCCTTGTTCTTGCCACCTACATGACACATGTACATTGCGCACACTACACTACACTACAATGAAAGTTACCTCCCTTTGCTGTCTTGTCTTGCTTGCCCTTGCCCCGCGGCGGCGGCGCGTAGTCTTCGTCCTCAGGGTCTTGCTCGTCGTCCTCCTCGCCAGACTCGTCCTCTTCCTCGTCCTTGCAAGCGCTACGTCCTACAAGCACAAGTAACTGCAGAGAAAAACCATAACAATACGCAGGACTATTCTTTTTCTTGTTCCTCTGCAGTTAGTTGTAACCATAACAATAAGCGCGCAGGACTATTCTTTTCCTTGTTCCTTTGCAGTTACCCTTTTTTTTTCTTTGTCTTGTTCTTGCGTCGACGCTTCGCGCTGTGCTTGCGTTCCTTTTTAGCTTGATCCTCTGCTTCCTCTCCACTTTCTTCCTCGTCTTCGCGTCTACGCTGCGCGCTCGTCTTCGATTCCTCCGATTCTTCATCTTCTTCTTCGGTCGCTGCCTGCACTTGCTCCGACTGCATGCAGTCCCCTGGGTCTTCATCCTCCTCCTCCTGCTGCTTCTGCTTCTTCCGTGCTGGTGCTAGGTCCTCTTCAACCTGAGAGGGTACAGCCTTCAGCTCTTCCTGTCGCCTTGCCTCGAACTTGGACAATGCCCCTTTCTGTTTCAGTTTCGAGAAAGAAAGAGAGAGAGAGAGAGAGAGAGAGAGAGAGAGAGAGAGAGAGATCGTCACTACATACTAAGTGATGGGCACTAACAATTTAGTGATGGGAACTAAACACTTATACGTAGTACGTAGTGCTGATCACTAACCATAGTGACGATCACTATAAAAAATAACGCAGTGACCATCACTACTCATGTAGTGCACATCACTTAATATGTCATGTAATTCTGAAATGACTATATGTTTAGTGATGGGAACTAGCAACTGAGTGATGATCACTAACAACGAATAAGTAGTGATGGTCGGTCACTGGCCATAGTGACTATCACTATCTAAAGTAGTGATGGTCATTGACAATAGTGACTACCACTACCCACAAGTATCTAGTGATGAACACTACAACTCAAGTGCCCATCACTACATACTAAGTGATGAGAGAGAGAGGGAGAGAGGGAGGGAGGGAGGGAGACCCTTTTGGATTTTGTGCAGAGCAAGCGCATCCGCCAGAAGACCGTCGCGTTGACCATGTTTGCCGACCAGGGGCCCACTCGGTTAAAGAAAAAATTATGTAAGCGCAAGTAACGCCGCGTGGTATCGTCAGGGACCCCCCCTTTCTTGATAACATTCGTTGCATGTTGCCAGTGGATGTAAGCTACACAATACAAAAAGGAGAGAAAGAAAAGCAGCATAGTAAGTGGACGCATATATATATATATGTATATAGATATATAATATATATATATATAGAGATATATAGATAGAGATAGAGAGAAAGAAAGAAAGAGAGGGAGAGAGAGAGAGAGAGGGAGAGAGAGAGATCATACTATCTATCTTCTTGTTCGTATACGGGAAATAATGGAGCGCCGTGAGATCACACAACTGATTGATAATATGCCTGTTCAAAGACGCGTCCGTGATGCCTGCCACGGTAACCTACAGACAGAGAGCGAGAGAGAGAAGAGTGAGAGAGTATGTGTTTGAGACACACACAGAGAGTTATCATTATTATTATTATTATTATTATTATTATTATTATTATTATTATTATTATTATTATTATTATTATATTATTATTATTATGGACACCGTGATAGCCCAGTGGTCAAGTTCTACCATCTGGGCCCTGTCGCCAGTTCGATTCCCGTCGGTGCCACCAGTATTTTCATTGAACATACCGATCCATCTGGACCAGTATTTTCATTGAACATACCGGCCCGTCTGGAAGTGTTGGAACTGCCCTTGCGGGGGTGTCATTAGAGCTTATCGTCAATTCTTCGTACTCCCCTCACGGGTGAGACGATGGAGGCGCATGTGCAGAAATGCATCAGCCATTGACAGAGAAGCACTATTATTATTATTATTATTATTATTATTTATTATTATTATTATTATTATTATTATTATTATTATTATTATTATTATTATTAGGGAGTACATAGGCCATCGGTCCCTTTCAATGGGCTGATTGGTATAAAGCTCCTAGAGAAATGTTCTATGCCGTCACTTCCTTTATTCCACCGATTGGTGTGGAGACTTTCCTTATGGAATGGAGGACTGGATGCGCATGGCCTTTTGGCTCAGCAATTGGCAGACGATACATACATATTATTATTATTATTATTATTATTATTATTATTATTATTATTATTATTATTATTATTATTATTATTATTATTATTATTATTATTATTATTATTATTATTATTATTATTATTATTATTATTATTATTATTATCATTATTATTATTATGATTATTGTCTTGCCCGTTGAGATCGGGTGTCAACTGGGGGCAGGTGTCGGTTGACACCGACCGGTTCCGGCATCAGTACCAGATGAGATGGTAGTAACACAGACCCACGTGTTTCGCTAAGGTAACACCCGAAGGTGCTACATTAGCTACTCGCATGGAATCTTCGTTTACTTCCCTGTTACCTCAGGTAACTGAATTGGGAGTGGCGGCTGGACTTGTTA
>WBZZ01001397.1:25000-55000 GCA_019918135.1 Paulinella micropora
TTGCAGCTGGTCGCAGCGACCCTGTAGGACCTCCCCTGGCACCTCTGGAGTTAGCTGGTCCAGACAATCAAGATTCGGGCCCGGACGATGAGGATGCTGATCTTTATCCAGCGTCCAGCGAGGATGAAGAGATGCAAGGCTTGCGTCCTCCACGCTTGGCGGGGGGACGGCAAGGTGTGCCTGCTGCGTTATCGTACGCAGAGCAGTTTGTGCAAGGGCCTGGTCCGGCTTACGCAACAGCGACTGTGGCTCAAGTAGTCGCTGCCCTGTTGCAAATTCAACAGCGACACAATGGCAGTCACGAAATCATGGAAGCTGTGTACGCCGTGATAAGAGACCTTGTTGTGCCAGATGCATCAGTAAGCAGTTGGCACAAAGTCAAGATGGCAGTTGCAGGCACAAGGGACCAAAGTACCATGATCCATCACAGGTACTGTTAAGATAAAATATCCAATATGTGTGATGAATTCGAATCCAATGTGTGTGATGAATGTGAATGAATGTTAGGTGTTACAACTAAGTGACCATCACTAACCTCTAAGTGACCATCACTAACCTCTAAGTGACCATCACTAACCCCTAAGTGACCATCACTAAACGCAAAGTGACCATCACTAACTATTAAGTGACCATCACTACATACTATGATGAAATACCTAATATGTGTGATGAATCCAATATGTGTGATGAATGTGAATGAATGTTAGGTGTTACATCTAAGTGACCATCACTAACCTCTAAGTGACCATCACTAAACTCTAAGTGACCATCACTAACCTCTAAGTGACCATCACTAAACGCAAAGTGACCATCACTAACTATTAAGTGACCATCACTACATACTATGATGAAATATCTAATATGTGGAATCCAATATGTGTGATGAATGTGAATGAATGTTAGGTGTTACTTGGAGTGTTCGCTTACTCCTGCTGCAGACAAGGCATCCGAATGCTCTAACGGACACCCCTTGCGAGGGGAAAGGGTTTTTGCGGCGGACATTGGTACGCAACTGGATGCAAGTATGGTGAACAGGACTTGGAACCAGCTTCAAGCAAGCAGGCAGGTCCACGACGCGCGAGCTGCCGCTGAACCAGGATTTATGTGCTGCATCCGCTGTTCACCCCGCTACAAGCTGAAAATGCAGCAAGCAGCGAGCTCTGCGGCGGGTGCACTGCAAGAGATCTGCGTCATACCAGTTTTGCTGGGATCCGATGGCACGCCTGTGGTTTCTACACAGTACAGTGCCCCCCACAGTGTATGGGTAAACACCATCAAGAATATTGCCTTCTCTACATCAGGCGAGCTGTGGATGGGAGGCATAGTGGGAGGTCCGTATATCCCCCCAAGCCTGAAAACAGCCTTTTCGACTCTGGTCCATCAGCTGCGCCATGCATATTTGCCGCGTATGGTGCGTGACCGGGAAGGAGTCGAGAAGACATGCAGGGTCCTATGCTTAGGAGTGATGGCAGACGGCCAAGGTCAAAAGCATATCGCCGGTACTAATCAGAGCGGCAAGTACGCATGTCGCTGCTGCTTCACAGAGTTTGTCACAATCGGGAGCACTCATACTATCACTCCGGACTTTCGAGCCTTTCTCCCAGTCGGTCATCCCATGCGCACTGATGCTCGTTATGGACCGCCCTGTGCCACGGCTCCACCCCAAAACAAGACAGCTGTGTGGTATGCTGCTCGAGCGTCGGACGTGCGACGACATAACGAAGGTCTTCGTCCGTTCCAAAAGCCGCACCATTCTCAAGGTGTCAAGTATGATAATGCGTGCCAAGGAATCCCTGCCTTCGATTCTGTGTTGGATATGATGGTTGATGGAATGCACGTTGACGAAAACGCCGTTGCGCATATTGTTGCAATGACGTCGGATGACTCTGAAGGAAAGAAACATCCCAAACACAAGCCCCTGCCAGGTCAGCCAAGACCTGTACGCAGAGAGCGTGATGACACGGACGCCCAATACGAGGCTCGACTCATAAGAGAAGAAGCTCTCTTTGCTGCACGCGTAGCTGAATTGACCAAGATCAACAAGCAGTACTCGAACCTGGCCTTGGGAATGTCTATCAGGAAGGAGATCGACATACGTTACATGGCAGTGCGGGCACTGCGAGGGCAGCGTGGGACGGGGTCACCGTACGGAACATTTGGCAAGGCCAAGGTAGCGGACGCTTCGTTTTTCCTTCGTTTTTGTGGCCCTTGGATTTATGATGGTCTGGGCATCAACCAAGAAGTACTCAAGTGTTTAGCGCGTCTTTTTCGTGTTCTGCGCGTAACCAAACTGCGCAAAATACCTAGCGACCCAGTGGCATTGAACAACCTAGGCACGTGGATCACCGAACAGGTACTCTGGCAACAAAAAAAAAAAAAAAAAAAAAAAAAAAAAAAAAAAAAAAGTAAACAGTAGTGATAGTCACTACCGTTTTAGTGATGGGCACTAGCCTTGTAGTGATGGGCACTAGACCGGTAGTGATGGGCACTAGCATCTTAGTGATGATCACTATAGTGGTCGTCATCATAGGGTATATTGTCTAGTCACTACATCTTGACAATACTAATAATGATCATTGTATGCAAGATTTACATTGAATGGACGTAATGTATGAAGGTGAACATATCCTTGTAGGTAGTTAAGATTGCACGTGTCCTGCCCAGGACGGAGCATACCTTTTGGCTGCATCAACTTGTGTGTGGAGTTATGCATCACATGAAGAATTGGGGCCCTCTACCAGACACTTCTGCGTATTGGCTAGAGAGGCAGCAGAAGTTCCTGAAAGGCCAAGTACACAGCCAGAAAGACCCTGAAATGACTCTTTTCAAACGCTGGAGTGATGTTGCATGTCTGAAGACTACATTTGGACAGGCACTCTCCGACTTGCAACAAAGCGCTGCCATGCCAAACACCAGGAAGAAATGCTTTCAGTTTGATGAAAAACAGCTCCAGCTCCAGGTGAATCCGGATGAACCAAACAAGTTAATTTGTACAAAAAAGTACAAGCTAGCTGAAGAGCAGCGTACGGATGTCATTTTGTTCTTGGAAAAGTACTGGAGAGAGTTAGGACTTTCTCGAGTTGATGAAAACAAGATGCAAACAAATGAACGTCCTGATTTCTCTGCTCTTCGTTGTGACGTTACTAAGCACCGGAGGGCAGTCGTCCGAGCGGTGTGCATGATATGTGGTGAAGCATCCAACAAACGTTACGCAGGAGGAACATGTGCAGTTGCAAAGGAAGATCTCAAAAGAGATTTTCCAGGTGGGGTTCGCAGCAGTGCGAGATATGGTGCATATATCCGCTATTACCTTGCAGTGGCATTGACCAATCCAGACATAACTTTGGAACTCGCAGCGGTAGAGCTTCTGCGGTGCTACGCAGATCCCAAAAAGCGTGGTATGTAGCTATGTAAAGCGGTTCCCGATCGCAAAGAGAAATTGCAATTTCTCCCTTTGAGCTCATTGGAGATGCCTTGCGTGACTGCAGACGTACCTACCAAGAGTGGCTGCATGTATTGGATTCAGGTCGATGATTCCATTCTGCCTGATTATATGCAAGAGGCAGTGGATAGGTTGGTGGATGGTAAGGATCCTGCACCAGCACCTGACCAAGACATTCCTGAGGTTGATCTTGATGCGTTATATGCGAGCGACAGTGAGGCTGATCAGAAACTGCCAGAAGCAAGACAAATACTAGAGGTGAATCTGAAATTGTCAGATGATGAGGCGGACCAAGGTGGGGTGGACTCTAGGCCTGACGCTCCTAGTCTAAACGAGATTTTTGCGGCCCCTGACGGTGAGGAAAATAATGATAGCGATGCTGAGTACTTCTTGGATCAGCAGGAGACAGATGTAAGAAATTAATTGAATCCAGCAACATTTTAGACACAGTCTACCTTTTAAATCAAGACACTGATTATTAAAAATATCACAGTGACGCTCATATTTCATGCAGAGACAGATTATAGATAACTTTAATATGATGTTCAATATAACTAGTTCCGGTCACTATGACCTTAGTGATAGACACTCACAAGGTAGTGATAGTCACTACATTATGACACTTAGTGATGATCACTAGACTTGTATTAGCTTGAGCGTGTAGTGATCATCACTGAGACACACTCTAAACAAGATCACTACCCTAGTGCTCGTCACTATGGTTTTTATCACTAACTTTTTTTAGTTTTGTAACATCACTAACGTAGTGATGGTCACTACGTATTTCATCACTAACGTTCATCATAGATCACTAGTGTAGTGATGATCACTACGTGTTTCATCACTAACTTTTTTTAGTTTTGTAACACATCACTAACGTAGTGATGATCACTACGTATTCCATCACTAACTTTCATCAAGATCACTAGTGGTAGTGATGATCACTACGTATTTCATCACTAACCTTTTCTAACTTTTTCAATAATGCAAATTGGTAGTGATCATCACTACCCTCATCACTAAGAAAAAATATTCATCACTACCAGCGTAGTGATGCATCACTACGTGCTAAGTGATCATCACTTCATTTCATCCGTGTAGTGTCTTGTGTGAGAGATGTGCAATTTCCTCTGGTTTCTGCAGAGAAAATACAAGGAAAATAGTTCAGAACAGAGAGTGGGAGTGTTTTGCTCGTTTCTCCTCTGTCTGTGTCTTTGTTTGATGTTTGTTTCGCACTTGTCCTACTTGGCTTTATGCAAGCAGCAAGAGGGAGTGGAGTAGGTGTGGTCTGGTGTCTTGTAGAAGAGCACACACAAGCTAAATGTGCACAATGGATGAAGGTCATGCTAGCTTGTGACAAATTGATTGCTTGTTTGTAAGTTTTTTTGTTTTTTTTAGGATGAGTAGGAGTGTTTGTTTTCGTCTGATGTCTGTGCGACAGATCAGCGAAAAATAAATTTGTGCTTATCTGATGTCTGTACGACAGATCAGAAAAGAAATCAACCTTTAGCTATGGACTCCAAATGTACTATCCCCAACGATAGCTCAATGGAAGAGTAAGTCGGTAATATAACCAAACACAGTCCTCAAAAAGTGAATAATGTCTCGTTAGGGTGAGCCTATTTGCTAAGAAATCGGGTCCAAAAATAACAGCCACTACCCGTGAAGTTCATGTACCTTTTTGTCTTTGGAGAAATTTGTCTGCGTATACTTTCCCTTCTTCTTCTTCGTTTTTATTGAGAGAACAATTTTACAATCGGACTCAAGGATCGTCCACGTGAAAAGTATAGCTATTAAGTCATACCTTTATCTAAGGTGGAAACCTAGTTATTAAATCGAGCGTATTAATTGAAAGTATTAATATTAGGTCGCTTGGTATTAATCTTATTAATATTAATGTTTATGTTTAGATATGTTGCGTAATATGTAGCTTAAGTATTCATGTTATTAATATTAATGTTTATGTTTGCATCAGTAGTAATATACTAGAATGATCGGAGTGAGTGAAAATTAGTAGTTCAGTGAATATGTCTGGACAGTAGTATGAGAAGGGAGAGGGAAAGAAAAAAAAAAAAAAAAAAAAAAAAAAAAAAGGAGAGAGAGAGAGAGAGAGAGAGAGAGAGAGAGAGAGAGAGAGAGAGAGAGAGAGAGAGAGAGAGAGAAAAGAGAGGGGCAAGTGAAGGAGTGGTTTGTTGGTGTGGTTGGGAGACCATATTCGTTGGACGGAGTCCGGCGGAGGATTCTTCAAAGACCATGCTGGTGGATGGTTGCTGTTGTGTGTGTGTGTGTGTGTTTTTTTTAATATAAACTTATTTATGCATATATAAATATATATATGTATGCATATAAGTTAATTATTAATTAATTTTTGTGTGTGTGTGTGTGTGTGTGTGTTGTAGTCATTGTTGTTATTATTATCATTATTATTATTATGTTTTTGTTGTTCTAGGAGGTGAGCTTTTATCCGCTTTTTGAAGATGTTGAGTGATGTTGTGTCCTTGATATCTTGTGGGAGTTGGTTCCATTGATGCAGAACAGTTTTGTTTGATATGGGGTGTTGTGGTCGATGAATAAGTTGCTTTTGATTGAGTGTCGAGTATGGTATGAATGGATATGATTTGTTGGGGTGAAGGTGTTGTCGTGTAGTGGTCTGTTGAGTTCTTTGGCGGGATGGATGAATGGGTGGATTTCTATACAAACTCTTAGTTTATATAGTTGAGTGATATCAAGGATTTCGAGTTGGTCGAGGAGCGGTTTAGTATGTGATCGGTAATGAGTCTTGGCTATTATTCTGATGATTTTTTTATGTATTTTTATGAGTGGTTGTATGTATTTTTTGTTTTTGTCATGGGTCCCCCAGATGGAGATGTGTTGAATGAGATGAGGGAAGATGTGCGTGTAGTATAGTTGTTTCATGATTGTTGTGTGGAGAAATTGTTGTGCGTATCGGAGAGAAGTGATTGTTGGCTGTAGTTTGCGTATGATGTTGCTTATGTGTTGATTGTATCGCAGGTTGTGTTGGAGTGTTATGCCTAGTAGTTTGGCATGTTTACATTGTTCAAGTGTGTAGTTGTTTATGTTTATTGTTACGTTCTGTTTGGTTTTGTGGAAGATTGTGTATGTTGTTTTGGTTGGGTTTGGTACGAGGTTGTTGGAGTGGAAGTAGTTGATTAGTTTGGTTATTTCTGTCTGTGTTTTTTGTTGTAGGTTGTTGGGTGATTTTGCTGTTATTATAAGTGTTGTGTCGTCTGCATATGTGTATACTGTTCCTTGTTTTATTATGTTTATAATGTCATTAATATATAGCAAAAAGAAAGTAGTAGATAGCGTGCTGCCTTGCGGAATGCCATGTGTTATAGTGCGTTTGTGTGATTTTGCGTGCTGTGTGTGTACTTCTTGAGCTCGGTTTGAAAAGTAGGATGCAAAGAAATTAACAGTGTCTTCGGAAAAATTGAAGTTTGTCCTGAGTTTCTTAATTAACTTTGCATGTTCTACTGTGTCGTAGGCTTTTGACAAGTCTACGTAAAGCGCTAGCACGAGTTCTTCTCTGTCTTTGTGTTTGTGTATTTGGTTTAGGATAGTCTGGACTGTCATTGTCGTGTTTGAGTTCGGGCGGAAGGCGTATTGCGTATGTGATATTATGTTATGTTTCGTTAGATGGTCCATGACTTGTTTATTTATTATTGTGTCGAAGATTTTAGCTATTATTGGTAGTAATGAAATAGGTCTGTAGTTTACTGGCATGCTTGTGTCGCTAGCTTTGTATATTTCTATTACTTTAGTTGTTTTTAGTGCATCTGGGTAACTATTTTCCTTTATTGCTTTATTAAATAGTTCTGTGAGCGTGGGTGCGATGTAAGTGTGCATGTCTTTTATTATTGCAGGCTTTATTTTATATATGTCTTCTGCTTTGTCTCTGTTTATGTTTTTGAGTGTTTTTTGTACTGTGTCCTGTGTTATAGTTTGTAGTTTGAAGCTAGGGTGTGTGTGTGTCTCTGCCGCTACAATTTCTTCCTGTTCTATCTTTGGTATGTTGTTGCTTGTTTTCTTGCCTATTGTTATGTAATGATCGTTGAATGCATTTGCTATGTCTGTTGGGTCTGTGTATGTTTTGTTGTTGTAGTACGCTACTGCTGGTGATTTTCTTGGTGGTTTGTTGTTTGGGACTAGTTCTTTGAGTTTTCTGTGTTGTCTGCGTATACTTTCCCTTCCTGTCTTCTTTCTATTCTTGTCCTACTTTCTCCACTTTCTCCCCTCCCTTGCTTCCTTCCTCCTTCCTTCCTTCCTTCCTTCCTTCCTTTTCCTTCCTTTTCCTTCCTTCCTTCTTTCCTTCTTTCTGTCTTTCTTTCTTTCTGTCTTTCTTTCTTTCTGTCTTTCTTTCTTTCTGTCTTTCTTTCTTTCTGTCTTTCTTTCTTTCTGTCTTTCTTTCTTTCTGTCTTTCTTTCTGTCTTTCTTTCTAGCCTCGTTTCTTTATGTTTCTTTCTTTCTTCACCCTCTGTCTGTCTGTCTGTCTGTCTGTTTGTCTGTTGTTCATACTGTCTATCTGCCTACCTACCTACCTACCTACTTACCTACCTACCTACCTACCTACCTACCTACCTATCTACCTACCTACCTACGTATACATACATACATACATACCTACTGCAGACCTACCTATAGCTATTTTGTCTGTCGACCTACCTACCTACCTACCTACCTACCTACCTACCTACATACCATACATACGTATGTACATACATACATACATACATACATACATACATACATATATACATACATATATACATACATACTTACATCCATACATACATGCATACATACATACATACGTACATACATACGTACATACATACATACATACATATATATACATACGTACATACGCACATACGTACATACATACATACATACATACATACGTACATACGTACATACATACATACATAAATATCGTATACATATATACATACACATATATATATAATATACATATATATATATATAATATATACATATAATATTATATATACACATGCATACATACATACATACACATATGCATACATACATACATACATACATACATACATACATACATACATACATGCATACATACATATATACGTACATACGTACATACATACTTATTACATACATACATATATACGTACATACGTACTATTTCTCTCTCTCTCTCTCTCTCCTCTCTCTCTCTCGCTCTCTCTCTCTCTCTCTCCCTCTCTCTCTCTCTCTCTCTCTCTCTCTCTCTCTCTCTCTCCCTCTCTCTCACACACTTTCTCTCTATTTCTCTCTCTCTCTCTCTCTCACTTTCTCTCTATTTCTCTCTCTCTCTCTCTCTCTCTCTCTCTCTCTCTCTCTCACCGGCGGACATACCTTTACTGATCAGGCAGACTCGAAAGCATACATAACTGTACGCTAGCAAGCCTGCCTGCCCCGAAACGCGCAGTCTTCTCTTCATCTGTTCGACCTCAACGACGATGAACTGGACACACTCCAGACTCAGCTCGATAGCGAACGGGACTTACCCCCCACGGATCAACCGGAGGGGCGAGACCGCGAATCCTCAATCCAGTACGGAGGACGAGTTCATGAAACATCTGGAGGCGGGCGGGTATGACGCCTTTTGAGACCCTTAAGCTTCTAATGAGGGTTGTATATATCTCAAACATGTTTCTACGACCACTTGCTCTGAGCCGATATATCTTAACACCACGAAAAGTCCACCAAGGACAACCAAAACAAAACAACAACCTAGACACATATTTACCTATCTGCGCCTACAATCCCCCCTCCCCGGTTTATCCGATAGCCCCCATTTATTAGGAGTAGGGTAAATGTGAGCGGTAGGAATATGGAGGCTGTCGAGGTTTGGCTCGAGGTTGATGGCTTCTCCTCCTTCTTGGGATCGTATGGACGATTGAAAGAGAGAAGTTTATACTCCGAATGATTTTGGTTTCGGAATTTGTGCGAAATTCGAATTTGACTTCTATTTTGAATCTCAAATTTGAATTTTGAATTTCGCTCTACACCTTTCCCACCCCTGATGATCCTTGTCATGCTATCGAGGAGTAACCTTCTTCGGTCTGGCTTGTGCGGTGCGCCGTTGCGAGGATTTTGCTTATCCCGGGGCTATTAGTCGGTTGTCAGCGTGATGCGGATAACAACCTACGAACAGCCCCGTCCATCCGCCGTGTACACCACCCTATAAGGACTCTGCGATGTGGTCTGCTGAACGGCGTATTGGCCGTTGGGTGCTTTGACAAATCTTACCTCGGGCCGGGAAGATCTGTCGACGTACCCCCACTAACGCTCCACGGATTCCCTTGATGGGACAGAGGCTAATCGGAGCTAGGAAGAAGTCCGCATGACGGTCCGCGAAACAAAAGGAAACTTCCCAGCATCGTCACTTGTCGCGAGGATCCTCCTGATCCTGGGGCTATTACCAGGTTGTTAGCTTGAGGCGGATAACAATTTGCTAATAGCTCCGTCCATTTGTTGGAATGAACGTGCGCTTTGCCACCAGGCTACTTTAATATATCTGTGTCAACCCAGACACAATAAGAGGAAGTTACCAATATTAATCCTCTTAACCTGATAACGATAATATTACTATGAGTGACCGTTACATTTTTTAGACCGGAATATATTATCGTTAGGCCGGACCACGGGAATTGGCTGGTGTTTGCCTTGGTTGTTTTTGGCTCCGAGTCCGCTAGTCTCCCACATTTTCCACCATCTTTGACACTTATTTATATATGAACAGAGGATTCGGTTACTAGCGGAGTGGATTGAATTTGACTGTTGTATTAAAGAAGAGGCATCAATAAATACTAGTATTCTTTTAGACCAGAACCGGCAAAAATACAAGATCACAGTGTCCGCGAAACTCATGCAGTCAAACTTGAAAAGTTGTTGTTGTGAAGCACAGACAAAATAAATGGCTATAAAATACCGTGCAGGGAAGCTAGTCTAGTGATACTGAGTAGAAGCTGAATGGAAAGCTTTCTTTGAATTATTAATATTAATAAGAAATATTGTGGACACTGTTCAAGTAGCAAAACATTCAACTTTGATCTCATCGTTCTCCATCAATCTAAGTGATACGACAAATCTGAAGCCAGCATTGGAAGGCTTAGTACAACAGCTTTCCAACGGTGTGCACTGCATTTCCATATCTCAAATACTGATTGAGAAAGATGAGGTCAAAGTTTGAATGTTTTGCCATTTGAATGTCCACAGTAATACAACTCCTAGACTTATTTTAATTTTTTTGACGATCCTCCTGGCGACCGGTTTTTGCTTCAACTTTTCTACGTCAAAATATAATTTATTGAAAAAAAGATTTGATACATTTGTTCAAGTTCTTGTGATGTATTGAACCTCATTCATCACTCTTTCAAGTATTAATATGAATATTTTGTATCTCTTGCGCGCAGAAAGTAAGCATGTGTCGGAGGTGTCGAGACACTATTTTTTGAAAAAAAATCTGATCAGTATAACACAAAACCCGTACATTTTCCTATGACATCGTGAAACTTCCCGACAAAAAGTGGTGGGGCCGACTTGAACATGAACTTTTGAAGAGAGATCTTTGAAGTTAGTTTTCGTCACCTTATCTTCCAGTTTAGTTATTAATATTGTATAATAAAATGCTTTTGGAATATTGAGATTCAATACTCAAACATTATATTGTAACACAAAGATTCATCACAAGTTGAAACTTTATTTTAATTTTGATAGGGGCCACTTTACATATGAGGCGACTGCAAGAGGATCCTAGGGCTCGGTGCAACATTTTTGAACCGTCCGTGTCTGTCGGTAAGTTCGAGCTGGCCCTGGCGCCATCACGCGAGGGTGTACTCCGGCAGCGAGGACAGATCGGATCGTGAGAGAGAGAGAGAGAGAGAGAGAGAGAGAGAGAGAGAGAGAGAGAGAGCGCAAGATTTCAGTGGAGGGGCACAGAAGTAGCTCCTTACACTTCAGGTCGTTGTGTTTTTTGTTTATGAGGCGCCTCATGTGCAAGTTTGAACATCCTCACGACTTTCACTCTCGCTAGTTCGCGTTACTTAGTGTTAGTTCCTAAGCTCGAACTTGTACTCAAGGATTTGACTGGTACTTCGAGTACTGCGCACTTTACCGTCCACCAACGGTGACTTTGAAAATAGAACTTCGGAAAAAGGAGGAGGTCACTACAATGGAGAATGGGATGCTGACTGCTTCAGCAGATGGCAAGAAACGCAAGGACTCTCTGATGTCTCGTTTCACTCGGTCATTTGTTGTCCCTGTGTGTTGGAGGTCTCTCCTCATCATCAAACCTTCTTGGGCAGGAAGCTGTGGCCACAATCCGGGCACTTGACGACGCGGAGTGTGTTATCAAAGTGGCCCACACCGTCGCCGAAGACAGGCTCAGGAAAACTCTTACCACAGTCCGCACACGGGCATGTCAGAAAAGTGGTCTCGTTCATATTCATATGGTCCTTCATTTTGGCAGAACCTACACAGGAAAACCATGAAGATCACGAGTTTGACAAACCAATCAGAGATCATAACGACAAGAACTGGTGGCTGCTGTTGCTGTTCTAGTGGCAGTAGAGTAGAAGCTGGAGGAGGAGCAGCAGCAGCAGTAGTAGTAGTAGTAGCAGTAGTAGTAGTAGTAGTAGTAGTAGTAGTAGTAGTAGTAGTAGTAGTAGTAGTAGTAGTTGCAGCAGCAGCAGCAGCACTAGTAGTAGTAGTAGTAGTAGTAGTAGTAGTAGTAGTAGTAGTAGTAGTAGTAGTAGTAGTAGTAGTAGTAGTAGCAGCAGCAGCAGCACTACTACTACTACTACTACTACTACTACTACTACTACTACTACTACTACTACTACTACTACGACCACCACCACCACCACCACCACTACTACTACTACTACTACTACTACTACTACTACTACTACTACTACTACTACTACTACTATTACTACTACTAGGCTGGGCTAAAAGGGTAACTGTTTTTTCTTAGTGAGGGGAGGAACGATAAAAATAACCCGATAATGATGCAGAGTTTGCTATCATAACCGCGTTAAGTTTATGTTTTAACCCGAATTACAGCTTCAACATAAGAGAGCAGAACGTATTACGCAAATCGCAAAACACGAGGCTTTTTTGATTAAACTAAGGTAATCCTAATCCACTGTTTTGCCGGAAAGTTGCAACCCTAATTTTTCAAATGGGACTACTACTATACTACTACTACTACTACTACTACTACTACTACTATTACTACTGCTGCTACTACTACTACTCCACTACTACTACTACCACTACTACAACCACTACCACCACTACTACTACTACTACTACTACTACTACTACTACTACTACTACTACTCTACGACTACGACTACGACTACGACTACAACTACGACTACGACTACGACTACGACTACTACTACTACTACTACTACTACTACTACTACTACTACTACTACTACTACTACTACTACTACTACTACTACTACTACTACTACTACTACCACTACCACCACCACCACCACTACTACTACTACTACTACTACTACTACTACTACTACCACTACTACCACTACTACTACTACTACTACTACTACTACTACTACTACTACTACTACTACTACTACTACTACTACTACTACTACTACTACTACTACTACTACTACTACTACTAGTACTACTACTAGTACTACTACTAGTTACTGCTACTACTAGTGCTACTACTACCTACCTCTACTACTGCTACTACTACTACTACTACTACTACTACTACTACTACTACTACTACTACTACTACTACTACTATTATTACTACTACTGCTGCTGCTGCTGCTGCTATTACTACTACTTCCCGGTACTTGGCCTAGGCCTTCGACTTAATGAAAGTGCTTTTTCAAATAGTAGAACTTGGTCTTGAAAAAGCCATTCATTATCCCATACAAATCGTTAGTCCGAAGGCTGAGATATTGATATGACGAGATGGTGACGTATGTTACAGTGATAAAATATCCTGAGGTGATAACTATTATTAATGTCTGCAGGAGTAAGTAAGGGAGTGCTACAAAGAACGGGATCGATAAAGACAGGTTGGTTGCACAGCAATATGCGGCATTGAATTATCCAACCTATCCTATCAGCTCAAAAATAGTTGGCTGCTCTGAAGGAAGACCCAAAGAAGTCGGTAGTTTTTCCTATCAAAAGGAAAACGTAAACAACACAAAGAAAGAAAGAAAAACGAGTGGGTGCAAACACACAAGTCGCCAGAATCCACATTTCATATTGCGCGAACTGCAGCTGGTCTGTGGTGGCTATCGTGGTTTCACGGGAATTGCGGATTGGCAAAGATATTGTAGTTCGACCCTTCTTCTTCTTCTTCGCTTTTATTGAGAGAACAAATTTACAATCGGCTCAGGGAACGTCCACGTGAAAAGTATAGCTAGTAAGTTATACCTTTATCTAAGGTGGAAACCTAGTTGTTCAGTTGATCGTATGAAAGGAAAATATTAAATTTGTATTTAGCGGCTCGGTATTATATATATCTAGTATTAATATTATTAATATTAATATTTATGTTTAGATATATTCAGTAGTGATAATATTATATTATGATATGAATATATATGTTATTGTAAAAGTGTAGTAGTTTATGTCTGGCGGCCCCCCCCCCCCCCCCCCCCCCCCCCCCCCTCTTTTCTTTTTCGTGAGAAAAAGTGAAAGAGCGAGGAGGAAGTTGGGGGCTGTGCGTGGTTGACCATATACGTTGGCTGATCCGGGGAGTTCTCCTTCAAGTAGCAGACAGGGGAGCAAACTTGTTGTTCCATCGTTTTTTTTTTTTTTTTTTTTTTTTTTTTTTTTTTTTTTTTTTTTTTTTTTTTTTTTTTTTGCGAGTGTTTATATTTATATATATTATGATGTTTGTTTATGTTTGAGTAGGTATGTCATTAGTGCTGTTTTGAATGGTTTTATTTTTGTTTCATCTGTTATATTTTTTGGGATTGATTTCCATTGATCAGCGAAGATCTTGGTGAGATAGGGGTCTTTGTGATTGACAAAGAGGCTGCTTTTAGTTGAGTATCGCGTTTTGTATGAATGTATGGTATTGATTGGGGTAAAGGTGTTATTGTGGAGTGGTCTGTTGAGGTGTTTTTTAGGGTAAATGAATGGGTGATTTTCTATGCATAACACGGAGTGTATATAGGTGGGTGATGTCAAATAGTTTGAGTTGGTTTAGTATTGGTTTGGTGTGCGCGCGGTAATGTGTTTTTGCGATTATTCTGATTATTTTTTATGTATTTTTATGAGTGGTTGTATGTATTTCGTTTTGTTGTCATGCGTCCCCCAGATGGAGATGTTTTGTATGAGGTGTGGGTATATGTGTGTGTAGTATAATTGTTTCATTGTTTTTATGTTTAGATATCTTTTAGCATAAAGCAATGAGTTGATTGTGGGTTGGAGTTTACGGATTACGTTATTGATGTGTTGATCATATTTAAGGTTGTGTTGTAGTGTTATTCCCAGGAGTTTTGCATGTTTGCATTTCTCGAGGGTGTGGTTGTTTATTGTTATTGTGATATCTTGTTTTGTTTTATGAAAAATTGTGTATGTTGTTTTTGTTGGGTTCGGTACTAGGTTATTAGAGTGGAAGTAATTTATTAATTTTGTTATTTCTGTTTGTGTTTTTTGTTGTAGGTCTGTGTGAGTTTTGGATATTATGAGTGTTGTGTCGTCTGCATATGTATATACTGTTCCTTGTTGTATGATATTGATTATGTCATTGATATAGAGTAGGAAAAAGGTAGTTGATAATGTGCTTCCTTGTGGTATGCCGTGTGTGATGGTGCGTTTGTAAGATTTAGCATAATGTGTGTGGACCTCTTGGGTGCGGTTCGAGAAGTAGGATGCAAAGAATTGGACTGTTTCTTCGTTGAAATTAAAATTTCGCCGAAGTTTGTCCAGTAGCTTTGAATGCTCTACTGTGTCGTACGCTTTTGAGAGGTCCACATACAATGCTAGCACTAATTCTTCTTTGTCTTTATGTTTTTGTATTTGGTTTATTATTGTTTGGATTGTCATGGTTGTGTTTGAGTTAGGTCGGAATGCGTATTGTGTGTGTGATATTATGTTATGTTTGTTAGGTGGTCCATTATTTGTTTATTTATTATCGTGTCAAACACTTTAGCTATTATGGGTAGTAGTGATATCGGTCTGTAGTTGGCTGGCATGCTTGTGTCACTTGCTTTGTATAGTTCAATTACTTTTGTTGTTTTGAGTGCATCTGGGTATTTATTTTCGTTTATGGCTTTGTTGAAAAGGTTGGTGAGAATAGGTGTCAGGGAGGCATGCATGTCTTTTATAAGTGTTGGTTTTATTTTATATATGTCCTCTGCTTTATCTCTATTTATGTTTTTAAGTGTTTTGTTTACAATGTCTTCTGTTGTGTTATGTAGTTTGAAGCTTGGGTATGTTTGTTTGTTTCTTCCGCTTTCTCTTCTTGTTGTTGTTTATGTTCGATTGTTGGTATGCTGTTGCTTGTTTTTTTGCCTATTGTTATGTAATGATCGTTGAGTGCGTTTGCTATTTCTATTGGGTCTGTGTATGTTTTGTTGTTGTATTGTATTGTGGTTGGTGACGCTCTCGGTGGTTTGTTGTTAGGTACTAACTCTCTGAGTTTTCTGTGTTGTTTCTTTGGGTTGTTTTTATTTTCTTCTAGCGTCTTCATTATTTCGTCTTTTTTGGCTTTGTGTATTATTTTGTCGACTTTGTACCTCTGTAGTCTGTATGTTTGTTTGTTTTCTGCTGTCGAGTTATCTCTCCATTTTTTATATAGTAGGTGCTTTTTTCTTATTTGCCTCTTTATTATGGGGTTGCACCAGCTCTTTCTTCTATTACTTTGTTTAGGCTTTCGTTCGAAGTGTTCTATAACTTTTGTTATTGTTGTTTGTATGTATCTAAGTTTTTGGTTTGTGTCGCTGTTTTCTGTGTTGTCTTGTGTGATGTATTCTAACTGTGTTTTGAGGTTTGCTAGGATTGTGTCTTTGTTTTTCTCATATATGCTTTTGGTGAGTGTGGGTGTGTTGTTTGTGTCTGGTTTTTTTGTGCGGGTGTGTATTATTGCGTATATGGGATGATGGTCTGATACGCATGGGCTTATGATGTTTGATTCTATGTTAGCATTACTGTTGGTGATTATCATGTCTATGAGTGTGTGGGATGTTGTGTGGACCATGTCGTGTCTCGTTGCTTTTGTTATTGTAGTGTAGAGGTTGTTGTGTATCATTAGGTTTTGAAAATCTGTGTGTGGTTTATGTATGTTGTCAAGTAGGTTGTAGTTGATGTCGCCTACCAGTGTTATTGTGCTTGTGGGTGTTTTGTGTAGTATGCTGTTTACGTTATTTTGTAATGCGTGTGTGAATTGTTTGTCTATGATTGGGCGTCTGTACATACCTATTATTGTGTGTATTGGTTTATTTTTAAGTTTATTATTATATATTCTTAGAGTTAGTGGTGTTTTGCATGAGTCCGATATGGTTTGTTTGTCGTCTATTGTGATGTGCATGTTGCTTTTATAATATATTGATATGTCGATGTGATGTTTAGCTATGTATGTAGGGATAGGGAATGCGTTGTTACTGATTGATTGGTTGATGTAGTTATCTGTGAGTATGATGATGTCTGGTTGGAATGGTAGGAGTTGTAGGTGTGTGATTAGGTTTTGATAATGTGCTTTGAGGGAGTGGATGTTGGTGTGATATATTGTGAGTGTATTGTTGTGTGCGTTATTGTGTTTTTATTGTTATTATTATTGTTATTATTTTTATTATTGTTGTTGTTGTTTTTTATGTTCTTATTATATGTTTTATTTTTGTTATTTTTAGAGGTGAGAGACAGGTATGGTTTGAATTGCTTGACTTCCCCTGTTTCTGTTTTAACACATACTTCCCCTTCTCTTACCACCGCACTGGATTATAGTGCTGATTATTTACTGTGATTTTTACTTTCCTCTTCCACTTTCTTCTCCTACATGTACCTTCGATCCTTTTTGTACTCATGGTATACCATGGCATCACTCATCTCGCACACTCTTTGCTTTGCCTGCTCACTTTCATGCACAGATGTTTCTTTCCCCACTGTGCATACATATATTTGCTGTCCACATTTGTATATTTTATACTTTCCAAGTTTTCCTATCCATATCCAAGTATGCAAATGCTTTCCATACTACATGAGACTCTCATACTTACTCGCAAGATCTCTTGCATTGCGAGATATGTATACATATCCATTTTCCCTCTTTCTCGTTGTAGGATTGCAAACCTTGTACTGTTTCTGGGGGTCTGCGTTTCGAATGGTAGGCGAATATATGTGTGTATACCAGCATATATACATGCATTACTATTATCATTACGCTGGCGCGTACGAGAGACGCTCTGTTTGTGTGTGTGTGTGTGTGTGTGGTGTATGTATGTGTGTGTGTGTGTGTGTTGAGGTGGGGGAGGGAAAGCGGGTGATCTGCAGAGAGACGCTGGTGATCTACGACTCGTTGGAGGACGCCGCGGCAGCCGTAAGAGAGAGATCGAGAGAGAGAGAGAGAGAGAGAGAGAGAGAGTGAGTGAGTGAGAGAGAGAGAGAGAGCGAGTGAGTGAGTGAGAGAGAAAGAGAGAGAGAGAGAGAGAGAGAGAGAGAGAGAGAAAGAGAGAGAGAGAGAGAGAGGAAGAGGAAGAGAGAGAGAGAGAGAGAGAGAGAGAGAGAGAGAGAGAGAAAGAGGAAGAGAAAGAGAGAGAGAGAGAGACACACAGAGACAGAGAGAGAGACAGAGAGAGAGAGAGAGAGAGAGAGAGACAGAGAGAGAGAGAGAGAGCGCTCTCTCTCTCTCTCTCTGTCTCTGTCTCTCTCTCTCTCTATTTTTTTTTTCCTTGGCTATCTTTCTTTCTTTCTTTCTTTCTTTCTCTTTCTTTCTTTTTCTTTCTTTTTCTTTCTTTTTCTTTCTTTCTTTTTCTTTCTTTCTTTCATTTATTTATTTATTTATTTATTTCCTCCTTCTTCCTTTCTTCCTTTCCTTCTTTCTTTCCTTCTTTCTTTCCTTCTTTCTTTCCTTCTTTCTTTCTTTCCTTTCTTCTTCTTTCGTTTTTATTCTTTCTTTCTTTTCTTTCTTCTTTCCTTTCTTTCCTTTCTCTTCTTTCTTTCCTTTCTTCTCCCCTTTCCCTGCCCCTTGCCCTTCCGCTTCCCTTTCCCCTTCCCTTTCCCTTCCCCTTACATTCTCTCCTTCCTTGTTTTCTGCCTTTCGCAGATTGGCCAGCGCGCTGAGGACATTTCCTGGGCTATTTCGCACCGCAAGCCGGCCGGCGGCAAGCACTGGCGCTATGAAGCTGCCTGAGGTCAGACCAATCATTAGTATTCCAGCCACCAGTGCCACCGACCGAAAATTATTAGATACTTTGTTTTGCGGTGAAAAACCAGGGTGGCCCAAATACTTCGTTGACTCAATCTGACCTTAGACTGCCCACCATATCCCACCATACCTAACATACTATCTCCTGATGCACCCCTCCACCTGCAGCCTGTTGTGCCTCCATGCACACACTTCACTTGTCATCAATCATTATAGGCTTCGCGAACACCTCGACGCACACAGCCAGACGTTCATCATCTAATTCGGAGTTCTGACGGGGCCGCGGCCGTCAACAATGGATTCCGCCTGATGATTGTTGAATTCAAATTGTATAGTTGACTACCGTACTAGTTATCAGTTTTGACACTTGAATGTCCCCGACAGTCTCCAGTACTGATGATATATATAATAGCTCTTCTGTGCTTAAACTTAAAGAAAAAATGCAGCGTATCGGACTCTCAATACGGCCGTGCCAGTGTCAGAATCAGAGTGGCAGTGTCTTAGACCCAGCTGTTCAACACGGTTCGAGACATCTTCCAGGACGTCATGAGGCCGCCGCGACGCCCCGCCTGATGACAGAATCGTAAATATCAATCATAGCGTTTGAAGTGTTTCAAGCTTGACCGGTAACTGAGTGTCTCGCATCATCCCCCGGATAGCAGGTAAAAAGTATCATTTTCCACTTCAAGTGGCTTCGTTAAACAGTCCGAAAGGGCAATTGTATGGGCACGGGTTGATAGGGAAGTTGGCTAACGGTTTGACCACAGTGTATTTGGACCCACCCCCATCGCCATGCTTACGCTTACCAGAATTACCATCCGACTGTGACGTGTTCCCTCCCCTCTGAAGGGGGTAATTGAACCGAAGGCGGCGACATCTGTGGTGGGGACATGAAGCAAGAGGACGGTAGTTGGTAGTACTGCGGAGGCTAAGGATTATAGAACCCTTGTTGATGGTGAGGCGCGTACGCATTAGTCGAACCTACACCCGAGTTGCAGAGTTGGACGCCCCCCGTATGGGAGAGAGGGCGGCGGCGGAGTATATTGAGTGCTCGATGAGCTGGATGAGCTAGATGACGCTCCGGGGACCAGGTGAGCTTGACCACGGCTGCCGCTGCCGTGACCAGCTTCCTCTAGTCACGAAAGTCCACACGTCAAAGCCTTGGCCAGCTTTGGCTTGGTGGTTCTCGAGTGTGCTTCCCGTGGTCGTCATTGCACGTAGCAAGACTTCCGCTCTCCTGTCTCACTCTTTTCGGTTGGCGGTGAAGATGTCATCAACAAATGAGCGGTCCACCCACTAAGCAACCTCACACATACGGTCGATTCGGAACCGCTGTATTTGGAAGGTCATGCGCTTTTGCGAGAACGTTGCTGACATACACTTCCCCATCCGTTCGCACTGTTTGAGGGGCTGCTTTGACAATCCCACTCAGCATCGCCATGAGCAGGGAGGCCAAATCAGATTTGACCAATGCTGTCAAAAGTTTTTCGGGTAGGTCAAGAATTGTAGGCGCAGATAGATAAAGATGTGATTTTTTCTTCTACCCCTATACACAGTGATATATAGAAGAGCTATATCTCTTTAAGATGTAGTTATATCCGTTTTTATTTATATACTTTTGAGCCGGTTGAAAACGATAATATTACTATTCATAACCGGTATTTTCAGAGTGCTGTTGTACTATCCCCAACGATAGCTCAATGGAAGAGTAAGTCGGTAATATAACCAAACACAGTCCTCAAAAAGAGAATGATGTCTCGTTATATTAGCTCAGTGACGCAAAGACAAAAAGCCGCCAAAGGACCAGGATCAAATTAGCATTTCAGACGTGTCCGGCCAGACGAAATCTATAAATAAGTTTAGTACCGGATAATTCGGGGGGTGATGTCCACAGTACCCCCTCCCAGTTTTTTATGGCGGAACTTCGTTTCCGACATAATACGCTTTGAACTGATTTCTTTTCTTACTAAGATTCGTTTAGAGTTATGTATGAAGATACATCAACCCACGAATTAGCCGTTATAAAACAACAATGATACTTGCCCCGGTACCAATCGTATATATTCTCTAGCACATTCAGTACATATATTAAAATCTTCCTCTTTCTTCTGTCGATAAGATATTTGTGCAGTATGTTCAAGTATAATGTTTTATGGTTGAGTGATAATGTAATGTCGCCATTTCCATATATATATATATAATAACCGGTCGTCGGTTTCCATAAATACATTTACTTGTTGTGAAGACATACCCTTGTATAAATCGGTATCATTTAATATAGTGTCAGGTGATCAAGTCTGACGACTATATCCGAAGTTGGGTTGAGTGCGCCCTAACCTTGCGATATGCCGATACAAGTAGAGATCGATGGAATCCGGTGTAGCAGTTCATGTTATTAATATATCAGTTCCTTTGATTAGACTGTAGAGTCTTTAATGAGATCATCATACTGGTACTAATTCGGGTCGTATCCAGGAAACACCATCGCTCACTCAAATAGCGATCCCGTAACGGTGCTGTTTGGTTGCCGTCTCGTCTGTCTCTGCCGAAGCAAGAGAATAGAGTGCCTATATTTTTTTTCTCAGCTGTGTCTTGTTAATCTCTAGAAGAATGAATGCTGTAGTAGCTTTAATATCTAAGTAAGGTTGTCGGGACGATATTGGATCAATGCTATGCTCGCAATCGATCAGGTCCACAATACTTCTAGAGACCAAAAATACTTACTATAGACGCCGTTTACGCGCGCGGACTCCTTTACCTGGTGGAGGACCTCCAATCAAAGTTAAGTCTAATGTAGACTGTTCGAGGACGTCCCAAATTTTGTGAGGGATTGCGCCTTGTGCCAAGTCAAAAGGAATGTCCAGCACCCCTCGTGGTAGTGCTTGTATGGTCCACGCGGTATGATCTTTATCTGTAGGAGATATGGTATCATCCCATGTCTCAAGTTTCTTGGCGTCTTTATATACTGGAAGGTATTGTCTTACTTTAGGATCTTCGACTGGATCCAGACTCCTCCAGAAATGTAAGACTGGTTGTATGATTTGTGCCGCAGTCGAAATTCGATTAGATCGCGTATGGCGTTTGTGAGGTACTGTCATGACTCTCATGAGATATAGATCTGAGAGCGTGTCATCGGCTACATGTTGGGCCGCAGGCCTCACCAAGTAAAAAGCGTCTTTGGCCCATGAAATATGTCCAATCGCATCTCCTTCTTTCCAACTAGGGTGAACGAGAGTGTCATTGCCCGCGCGAGGGTCTTGATCTCCGTCATCGCTCCTCTCTTGATGGACTCCTTGCGAACGTGCCGTCCTTATCGCCTTTCTCGTTCGGTCGTAGATAAAGTCATTTGCGCTCTCCTTATTTGCGCCTCCGTGAACGTTCCTTCCGGCACGTCCGACTCCACCCTTTTGCGGGTCTGAGTCCCCGCCACGCTTTTGCGGTCGGTGGCCCGCTTGTTCTCCAGCTCAGCCTCCTCCTTCTCCGCTATTGGTGCCCTGTAGGCATCCCATTCCGAGATATCCTCCTCACGGATTGGTGGGACCTCTTTAAAGTCAGCCTCCATCCGTTTGAGTGCTTGATCAACGGACTTATCTTCAAGTAGGAAGGGATCATACTTAATCAGCCTTCGTACATTGACTATTTGAACTTTCCCTCTGCCCCTGATTTTATAATTCAAAGGCCCCATCTGTTCCATGATCTGGTATGGTCCTTTCCAGTGGATGAACAGCTTCGAGCTGACTCCCTGAGGAACCTGAGGATGGTACAGTAGTACAATATCCCCGACCTGAAATCTGACTTGATCCAGGTGTGCCTGCCTGACACCTTCAGCATCAGTCTTCCTGCGCTCCGCCTCCCTATGCGCCTGTACTATTTGCTCCGCCTCCATCTTCGCCCGAAGTCTCACCCCAAACAGCTCATCCTGATCTGCCCATGAATCTTTTGGGTGCAGCAGTGAGGCTGGGATGGCGGGCTCACGCCCATATACCAATTGGTATGGCGAGACGGAACCTTTTGAACCACCTAACGCTGAAGAGGGTAGGCAATTCATAGCAAAGGCAAACGAGGATGCTGCCTCCACCCATGCCTTTTGGTTCTCCTTCTTCATACAATACATCTTCAGCGCGGCCTTGAGGGGTCTATGCACCCGCTCTATCTTGCCGTTCGCTCTGGGGTTATAGGCGGTGACATATTGCCATTTCATGCCGTAATATGCAGATAGCTTGTCGATGACTTCATTATTAAAGTCAGAGCCTCGATCTGAGCATATGTTTCTCTGCACCCCAATCTGTGAGATGATCCTGTCAATCAACGCCTTGGCTGTTGTTTCGCCCGTAACGTCTTTGACTGGGACCACCCATACATAGTTGGTGGCTCTGTCTATGGCCGTTTGGAGGTATCTGTAACCTTCCGTCGTGACCGGGAAAGGTCCTACATGATCGGTGTGTAAGAACTCGAACATTCCGAAGTGTAAAGGAAAGTCCCGATCAGGCCAAAATTCGCTTTCAATGGTGTTTTGGATGTCTTGCACGGGATGCATGCATTGACCTGTTCATCAATATTCTCCTTCATCTTCTTCCACCAGAATCGTCTCGAAATGAATATATGCGTTCTTTGTCGGCCCGGGTGCGCCAGTAGTGGGCAGTTATGAGCAGCAACAAAAATGATGTGTCTGAGTTTCTCAGGAACCCAGAGAGTCCATTTGTCTGGTTGTGATGCATAGCGCCCGTGTTGGCCTTTGTACCACAAGAGACCGTCTCTCCATCTCCTTCTGTTGCTCCTTAATGTCCTTCGTCATTTTCAGCTCGTTCGGGTTCTTGTATAGCTGTATTAGCTCTTTGAACTCCGGATCGCGAGCCTGTTGCTGTCTCCATGCAGTGGGTGAGGCTATGTGGATAATCCCATCCTCTAGCTGCACTCCTATCTTCTCAGGGTTTTCGTCTAACTCCTCCTTGTTCTCCTGCGCGGGTTCCGCATATGCTTCTTGCTTAATCTCTTCTTGTTTTATCTCCGCCATCATATTCTCATATGCTTCATAGGACCACTCAGCATCCTCGAGGACATGTGCTGTACAACATATCCCATGATCCGGACCTTGCGGGCTATGACGTAGACCCGATCGGTTATATCGGACCCCTCTCGCCATCTGCATCGACTCGATATGATGCACTTCGTATGTGCAGTCTGGGGATAGATCCTCCATTTCTGCTGATGATACGAGAGCTGCCACTTCTGAGTGAAACTCTAGCTTGGAGAGGCTGTCCGCGACAACATTTCGCTTGCCGGGTAGATGGACCATCGTAAAATTGAAACATGACAAGAATGCCTGCCATCTCGCTAGACGGCCAGTCTGTTCATGATTCATCAGCCATAGTCTATTCTGGTGATCAGTCCTTACTATAAACTGAGGTCCACCCCATAAATACTCTCTCAACCGTTTGAGGGCCCAGACCACCGCCAGTGCCTCTCTCTGTCTCGTACAATAGTTTCGCTCCGCCGAGCACAACTTTCTACTTATAAACATGATCGGGCGCAACTTTTTCTCTTCATCTTCCTGTTGTAAGACTGCGCCGATCGCGACCTTTGATGCGTCTGTGTCGACTACGAATTGCTTCGAAAAGTCGGGCATCATCAGCACGAGTCCGCCATCCTTCGGATCTTTGTAGATGAGATCTTTGAGCGTGTTGTACGCTTCTAAGGCTTCATCATCCCACTTCTCAAAATCACCGAAGTCGATCATTCTCTCCAACTTAGCCCGAGTTGCACCCCAATTGGGTATGAACTGGCTGTAATATTGCGCCATCGCAAGAAATGAGTGCAGCTCTGTGCGATTCTTCGGCCTCTGCCGGCTCATAATCCCCTCCCTCTTCTCTTTGGATATCGAGACTCTATTGTAAGAGATTTCGTACCCCAAATATGTCACGCTTGTCTTTGCGAGTTGACATTTCTTCAAATTACATTTCAGGCCAAATAGTTTGATACGCCTGAAAATATCTGTTAGATGGTCGATGTGCTCTTCCATCGTATCGGAGTACACGATAATGTCATCGATGTAACAAAATGCGTACTCTCCCGCCTTCTGTCCTCTTCTCCTCATGAAACCTCCCTCTGTCTGGTCATCATATTTGCTACTCAGCATGCTTTGCATCGCTTTCTGAAAGAGTCCCGGGGCCTGTTTGAGTCCCATCGGAAGCACTTTCCACTGATATATCTCCATTCCTACTACAAATGCAGTCAGCCATCTGGACTTTTCATCCAGTGGAATTTGCCAGAAGCCATTCTTCAGATCAATGACTGAGTATAGCTTGGCGTTCCGCAATACTCGCCTTCCTTCTTCAAGAGTAGGTAATGGATTTCGTTCCTCCTCTAAAATTTTATTGACGCGGGCATAGTTAACCGTTAAGCGCCATTCTCCTCCCGGTTTAGGCACCAGTCTCGGTTGGGAAACTATTGGAGATGTCGATCTCTCAATGAAATCCTCATCGAGTAACTGCAGTGCTTGTTCTTCTGCGATCTTTGCTTCATGTATACTCAGATTCGCCCGTCGTGGCGCCGGGGAAGGCTCAGCACCTGGTATTTTACAAATAACCGCGGTGAAGTCTTCCCTTGACACCTCCCGCTTGAGGGGGGTCAAAAATCATTTTGTTCGCCTTCAATGTCTCTTTCAAAACCTCTTTCTCCTTCTCCGTACCTGCTCCTCCTGCCAATTTCTCGTCTATCGCCGCCTTAAACTCCTCCTCTGACATTCTCTTGTGATGCTTGAGGGGTGCTCTGTCCTCCTCCAAGCCCAACTCTTCTTCTGATATATCGTCCATTCCCGTTTTTTCATATGTGGCAGTGTCTGTTTCATCGTCCTCCGCCAGACCTACCAACATATCTATTAATCTCGCATATTGCAACGGAGCTTTCTGGGTGTAGAAACCATCGAAGCATGTGAATGCTTGAGTAATCAATTTCAACTTGTCCTGGTCTCTGAGCTTCCGCTTGTATGCACTGCTCTGCTCACGAGTCCCGAGACGACAAGCCACCACTAAGTGTTGCTTCCGTGAGGGCACCGGTATCGGATGATCAATAAGCCGGTCCCGTATCTCCTGCGCCCATATCGCCTTCTCATTGTACGGGAGTATAACCGTACATGGTTTATCGTTTTCAAAAAGAGTGCGCAGGCACTTTTTCACGTCTGTCAGTGAGCGCGGCCACGTAGGCTCGTCACCCCAGAATTCAGTAATAAAGCTTTTAATATCTTCTGCCGGGGTATCAGGGAGTCGTCCCCTTCTCCTCGGTATAAACTCCTGTCTGTCCTTCTCTTCCACCTTTACGTGAAAGCAATACCCGTTGGTAATATATACATCGGCCCCTGCTCCTTCTCCAAATCTCGCCAGCGATGGGCACCTTTTCCCCATGCATATAATCTCCTCTTTCGACTTTTCAATGAGATCGTCTATCGACTTTTTATCCCGTTGTGTAGGGACTGTAGCCGTATAGACCTCCGCCTCTCTCTTGTCTGACAGGGTTAAACATCTTTAGACACCGCGTCCGTTGGCATATATGCCTCATATGCGTGTGTAATGGCCACCTGTTTCCCTTCCGATGCTACCCCTAGGTGTAGGGCCTCGTATGAGTCAATAGCATGGAGAGAGTCGACAGTATATTCTTCTCCTGGCGCTACGCTGTATATGACTCTTTTGGCGGCGCAATCAATCACTACGTTCATTGTCGCCAGTTGGTCGTACGACAAAAAAACAGATCCGTGGTATTCGGGGACAACGTACAAGTCCACTCGATATACTCGTCCGGATTTCAATTTAAAATTTAAAGTGATGATGCCCGTTATATCCGTCCGACTACTAACTCCTTTCAAGGTGCCAGATGATTTTTTCATATTAGTTTCTAACCACTCATGGTGTTTCGTAGTAAATTTCTGGCCGACAATATTAATATTCGCCATAGTATCATTACCAACGTTTATAAAGGTATTTAATGTTTCACAAAAAAGGTTCGTATAGCATAAAGCGCCTGGCCGGTGACTTTTTAAGGCCAATACAAGGAGCTTGTGTTCTAAACTCTGTATCCTTTTCTCGAGGTTCGCCTCCTCCTCCCTTTCCGCAGTTTTTGTAATGTCTTTTTGGGTATTGTTCACAGGCGAAGGATGATTGTCCTTGCTTTCTCTGTTTGAGACCGTGAGGAGAGGTTGATGTCCTCCATCCTCCTTGTCTATTGTCTGTCTCGGCAATTTGATAAGATTGATTGCCGGTTCTATTCTTACTTTCTTCGGCTGTGGCTGCGACGGGCCCGCCTGCTTTCTCTTTGCCAGCGCTTGACTCGCCTGCCTATTAGCAGCATGCACTGTTTGTTGTCGTGATGGGTGTACTGGTATTGTACTACCTTTGAGTTGGTCTGTGGCCTGCTGTGGGCTCTTAGACTCACTGGTACCCTTGGTTGGGACCTGCACAACGGTGTATCGTGCAATGCATGTTGTTCTGTTTTCTCCCTCCTTCTCTAGTCATTGGACTACCTCAAATCTGTTACCTGAGTCGGCATCAGTGTTGGTAGTGGTTGCGCCTGATGTCGCATAGGCCTGTGGTGCTGAGGAACTCGAGCTTGAGCTCGAGCAGTCTGCCCAGCCCCCATCTCTGTGGTACGGTCGCTCTGCGCTGCCGTATCCACCTCGGCCAACCCATCTTCCTCCTCCTCTACCTTGAAATACACCTCTTCCTCCTCCTCTTCTCACAAATCCTCTCTCCCCCCCCCCCGCGAGTGTATGTGCCTCGTGCGAAAGGGGCTCCTCCTCCTCGATTGATTCCTCTCCCTCCTCCTCTTCCTCGTGTTCCACCTCTTCCTCTACTTGCGGCTTCTATGGCTGCCGTCTTCTGATCATCTCTAGCGAAAAGAGAATTGATCGCGTCAGCTAGTTCGTGGTCATGGTCCGCGACATCCTGTAATTTCCACCCCTGATCATTGCGCAGTCGGCGCAGAACGGCGACGGTGTTGGTTTCGTCCGACTGTACGTTCTTGAGGAGTGTGTTTCGCATGCGGGTGTCCTCGATATCGTTTTGTACAGGCATTTTTTATTTGTGTGTTTGAAGCATTGTGCCCGTGCCCACCAACGAATACAAGGTGTGTTAGCTTCACGACTGTTCTCTCTTGGTCGCTGTCAGAGATCGTTGCGTATATGCGGCTTGCGGTTGAGCAGAAGCCGATGCAGAACCGATCAAGGATGCTGTCTGGCTGTCGAGCCTCTGACAAGCGGTCATTACTTCGGTCCGCAACACTTTTGGGCTCACGGCCTTAGTCGTGGCCTCAAAGACGCTCATCTCCAAAAAGTTCAAGTGCTTTACCTTGTCGAAGGTTTTGCAGTCTTGCATGAGCAGTGTGAGCTTATTTTTGTTGTAGACGTGCAAAGCACTGAGGAAATATAGGAGTATGGCTTTGTGGTTATAAAAGAGAGTGTACTGGGTGCCCACATTTGTTAAGACAGATGCTAGCTGAGTGACAGACTGCAACTGCTCCGATACTAAGTCGAAAATTTCAAACCCAATCAATGTGCCCGTGCACAAGTGTTGGTATCCACTTGCCTTAAAGTATCGAATGAGGGCAGCAATGGCCAGAGTACAACTCATCTCTGCATGTCCACCTTTCCTTGCTAGCTCCTCCTCTCCTCTGTACTTCTCGTAAGTTATACGATCAAAACCAGCTCCAAGGAGGGATCAATCACAGAAATGTTCTAGGACTTCATACTCCTGCTCCACCTCACACTGGTTTTGCTGGAAGCATCTGTCCATCTCATTGAACTTAGTCATGAGGGTCGTCTCTGTGTCAGCCTCATTGGCAGTGATAGCATAGAGCTTAAGGCCCCCTCCCCCAATTTTGATTTTAGCTAGGGCTGCCTGCAGCGCCTGCTTTTTCTTCTGGGAGTCAGTCAAGTTAATTACTGTCCCTCCCCCTTGGGGTCCTCCTCCTGAGGGTCCTCCTCCTGCTTTCTTGGGAGCTGGGTTAGATGTGGTAGGTGGAGCCGTTGGCTGTGGAGCCACCCGTGCTACTGCCATTGCCACAGCTATCTTCTCCTTCTGCTCCTTCTCCTTCTGTCTCATGTCTTCTTCTTTGAGCTGTCGTGCTAGATGAGTCACGAACTGTGCAAGCCCTGTGGCACTAGAGAGGAAGTGCCTTTTCTCTCATGGAAGACTTATCAGCTCTGTTATTATTTGGGATTGTTGTGAGAGGGCCTTTAATGAGAGTGTGATTCTTCGTGTGGGCCCATTGCTTCCATGTTGGTTTTTGCTCCTTCCCCTCAAAGAGGCTCTTATGGAGTTGTGTGAGCCGTTGAAGGACCTGACAAGACTGGTCAACCTCCTCGTAAACAGGATTTTGCCTTGTGTTGTCTTTCAGTGCTTTGTACATCTCGTTGTAAGCCCGTGTGAAGGCAGTTACAAAAGCCTCAAGGGCAAACTCAATGCCACTTTGGTTTCTACCTTCGAACTTTCTTTCTAGATTCTTGATATCAGTGGGGACACCACAGACAGACAGCCATGCTGCAGTTGTGCGTTTATTTTTCCACTGTATGTTTGTGCGTTCATGAAATTCCGCAACGAGCACAGCAGCGTAGAGTGTTGCAGATATATCGTATATGTCGCACAGTGTAAGAGTGTCGCCATACTTGATATCCTGCAATGGCACTCTTTCGTGCTCAATCCTCACTTTGTTGAAGAGAGGCTTCGCAAGGCCGGGAATTTCGATCAGGAGGTTGCTTTGACCTTGTCCTGGTCTATTCCTTTTCTCGTAAGGAATGTAGATGTGTGTTTTATAATAGGTTGGGTAGTTAAGGAAGAAGGACTTTTCATCATCATATGTAGCCAACTGTTCTCATGTATTTGGGACATTCTGGCTCCATCCTCCATCTCTCTCTCTGCCTCTGTCAGTGGAGAGCCTCCAGTCTGACCTGCACTCGCTTCTTGTGCATTACCCCCCCCCCTGTCGACTCTACATCGGCTGTATACGTATACTCCTCTCTCTCCTCTCCGTCTCTATCCCCCCTCTCTTCTGAGTACTGAGTCTCCTGCTCCTCTCCTCCCTCACTAGGACCATAATCAGTTGGTGTCACACCAGCCTGCTCATTCTCGTCTTCCATCTTATGTTATGAGAG
>WBZZ01001397.1:62500-66827 GCA_019918135.1 Paulinella micropora
TCTCGGTCTCCTCCTTCTCCGTGACAGGTGCCCGATAGGCATTCTCCTCCTCTAAGGTATCCTCCTTCTGTATAGGCGGTACCTCTTTGAAGTCCTCCTTCATCCGTTTCAACGCCTCCTCAACGGATTCATCCTCAAGTAAGAAGGGGTCATATTTGATCAGCCTTCGAACATTCACAATCTGCACCTTCCCTCTACCCCTGATCTTATAATTCAGAGGTCCCATCTGTTCCATGATCTGGTATGGTCCTTTCCAGTGGGTAAACAGCTTAGAGCTAACCCCCTTAGGGACTTGAGGATGGTACAAGAGTACAATATCCCCAACCTGGAAACGGACTTGATCTAAGTGCGCTTGTCGCACTCCTTGTGCGTCAGTCTTTCTGCGCTCCGCCTCCCTGTGCGCCGCAACTATTTGTTCCGCCTCCATCTTCGCTCTTAGTCTCATCCAAACAACTCATCCTCATCTGCCCAAGTGTCTTTTGGATGCAGAAGTGAGGTTGGGATATTAGGCTCTCGGCCGTAAACCAATTGATATGGCGAGACTGAGCTCCTGGCTCCTCCTAATGCCGATGAGGGTAGACAGTTCATTGCAAAGGCAAATGAAGGTGCTGCCTCCACCCAGGCTCTCTGATTCTCCTTCTTCATACAGTACATCTTAAGCGAGGCTTTGAGAGGTCTATGTACCCGCTCGATCTTGCCATTCGCTCTCGGGTTATAGGCAGTAACATATTGCCATTTCATCCCGTGTACTTAGATAGTCTGTCGATGACTTCATTATTAAAGTCAGAACCTCGATCAGAACATATCTTTCTAGGCACTCCGATCTGCGAGACGATCCTATCGATCAGAGCCTCCGCAGTTGTCTTGCCTGTAGCGTCCTTAACAGGAACAACCCAGACATAATTGGTGGCTCGATCTATTGCGGTAAGAAGGTATCTGTACCCTTCTGCCGATTCGGGGAAAGGTCCCACATGATCGATGTGTAAAAATTCAAACATCCCGGCGTGTAACGGGAATGTACCGATCAGGCCAAAGTTCGCCTTCAGCGGTGTCTTTGTGGTTTTGCATGGGATGCATGCGTCCACTTCCCTGTCTATCTCCTCCTTCATCCCTTTCCACCAAAATCGCCTCGCTATGAACCAATGAGTTCTTTGTCGACCCGGATGTGCCAGTAAGGGGCAGTTATGGGCTGCGACATATATAAAGCGCCTCAACTTCTCTGGTACCCAGAGAGTCCATTTGTCAGGCTGTGATGCAAATTTGCCATGCTGGCCCTTGTACCACAATAGCCCATCTCTCCACGCCATCTCCTTCATCTGATCTTTGATCTGTGGAGTCTTTTTAAGCTCATTAGGGTTCTTGTATAACGTTATGAGCTCCTTGAACTCCGGATCCGTCGCCTGTTGCTGCCTCCACGCGGTAGGCGAGGCGATATGAATAGTACCGTCCTCCAACCTTACTCCTACCCTTTCCGGGTCTTCATCAAGCTCGCTTCGATTTTCCTGTGGAGGTTCAGTACAGACCTCAGTCGTCTCCTCCTCTTCTTTTATATTCGCCTTCGCGTTCTCGTATGCCTCATAAGACCACTCAGCGTCTTCGAGAACATGCGCCTCACAGCATATGCCATGCTCCGGGCCTTGAGGACTATATCGTAGACCCGTGCGGTCATAACGAACGCCTCTTGCCATCTGCATCGCCTCTATGTGGCTCACCTCGTATACCTTGTCCGTGGACAGGTCCATCATCTCCACTGATGATACGAGAGCCGACACCTCCGACTGAAACTCTAGCCTGGAAAGGCTATCAGCGACTACGTTTCGCTTTCCGGTAAGTAGACCATCGTGAAATTGAAACATGACAAGAAAGCTTGCCACCGCGCCAAACGGCCGGTTTGTTCATGATTCATCAACCAAAGAAGGTTGTGATGATCGGTCCTAACCGTGAATAGAGGTCCTCCCCACAAGTATTCTCTGAGCCTCTTGAGAGCCCATACTACTGCCAACGCCTCCCTCTGTCGCGTGCAGTAATTTCGCTCCGCCGCACACAGCTTTCTACTAATAAACATGATCGGGCGCAACTTTTTCTCCTCATCTTCTTGTTGCAGCACCGCGCCAATCGCAAACTTAGATGCATCCGTGTCGACTACGAACGGTTTCGTAAAGTCGGGCATCATAAGTACTAATCCGCCGTCCTTGGGATCTTTATAAATGATATCTTTGAGCGTATTAAACGCCTGCAAAGCCTCCTCATCCCACTTCTCAAAGTCTCCAAAATCAATCATCTTCTCCAGCTTAGCCCGAGTTGCACCCCAATCGGGTATGAACTGGCTGTAGTACTGTGCCATCGCAAGAAAAGAGTGTAACTCCGTGCGATTCTTTGGCAACTGTCTACTCATGATCTCCTCCCTCTTTTCGCGCGATATCGAGACCCTATTATGAGAAATCTCGTAACCCAAATACGTCACACTTGTCCTGGCAAGCTGACATTTCTTTAGGTTGCATTTCAGGCCAAAAGCTCCGATGCGCCTGAAGACATCTGACAAGTGATCGATATGCTCTTCCATTGTGTTAGAGTATACGATGATGTCATCGATGTAACAAAATGCATATTCTCCCGCCTTCTGTCCTCTCCTTCTCATAAAACCATCCTCCGACTGGTCGTCATATTGACCGCTCAACATCTTCTGCATCGCCTTCTGAAAGAGCCCGGGGCCTGTTTGAGTCCCATTGGAAGCACCTTCCACTGGTATATTTCCATACCCACAACGAATGCAGTCAGCCATCTGGATTTCTCGTCCAGTGGTATCTGCCAGAAGCCGTTCTTAAGGTCAATGACCGAATAGAATTTAGCAATTCCGCAGCACCCTTCTGCCTTCTTCTAAGGTCGGCAGAGGATTTCTCTCTTCCTCTAGCACCTTATTCACACGGGCATAATTGATCGTCAAGCGCCATTCTCCTCCTGGCTTAGGGACGATTTTCGGTTGAGAGACAATTGGAGATGTAGATCTCTCAATAAAGTCCTCATCGAGCAACTGCCTCACATTCTCCTCCGCTATTTTTGCCTCATGTATGCTCAAATTTGCCCTCCGTGGTGCCGGAGATGGCTCCGCACCCGGTATCCTTGTAAATGACAGCAGTGAAGTCATCCGACTTTACACCACCTGCCCGAGGAGGGTCGAAAATTTCTCTGTACGCCTCCATCTTAGCTTTGAGAAACGCCTTCTCTCTCTCCGAACCCACTCCTTCTTCTAAAATTTTCCGCGCGCCGCTTGGAAATCTTCCTCCGACATCTTCTTATGCTCCTTGAGGGGCGCTAAGTCCTCCTCCAAACTCAAATCTTCCTCGGACAAATCGTCTAGTCCCGTTCTTTCATACGTGACTGTGTCCGGCTCATCATCATGACCGCAGTCCGACAAGCATATCAATAAGGTTCGCGTATTGTATCGGAGCCTTACGGGTGTAGAAACCATCAAAGCATGTGAAAGCTTGAGGTATCAATTTCAACTTGTCCTGGGCTCTGAGCTTTTGCTTGTATGCACTGCTCTGCTCCCGAGACCCGAGTCGACAAGCCACCACTAACTGTTGCTTGCGAGAAGGAACAGGTATAGGATGATCAATAAGCCGGTCCCTTATCTCCTGTGCCCAGATCGCCTTCTCATTGTATGGCAGAATGACAGTATACGGCTTGTTACTCTCAAATAGAGTCCGTAGACACTTTTTCACTTCAGTTAATGAGCGCGGCCAGGTAGGCACATCGCCCCAAAAGTTCGTGATAAAAGTTTTAATGTCATCCGCTGGAGTATCGGGGATACGCCCCTTCCTCCTTGGCACAAACGCCTCTCTCTTCTCATCTGACACCTTCGCATGGTAACAGTAGCCATTAGTAATATGGACATCTGCCCCGCCACCTTCTGCGAATCTGGCCAACGACGGGCACTGTTTCGCAACACATATTATCTCCTCATTACGCGCTACGACTAAGTCATCAATAGACTTTCTGTCCCATGCGGGAATCGTAACCGTATACGCCTGCATCTCCGTCTCCCAATTGTCGGTCCAGGTCAGTTCCTCCGGCACTGTGACATAGGGGTGTACATAGGCTTCAGTTGCCTCATGTACGAAGGCCAACTTTTTCCTCTCCGTTGCTAGACTCAGCTCAAAAGCCTCGTATGAGTCAGTAGCAGTCATCGGATTAATATCCTCCTCCTCTCCATTCTTCACTCCATAAATCACCCGCCGTGCGGCGCAATCGATCACAGCCCCCATCGTAGCCAATTGGTCATACGACAGCAGGATTGAACCGTGGTAATCGGGGACAACATAGAGGT